>CAUYON010167727.1:0-13653 GCA_963573935.1 Arctocebus calabarensis
AAAACTACATTGCAAAAAATGGGAAAGAAACAGAATGGAAAGAGTACAAAGGTTGAAGAGGCAGAGCCTGAAGAATTTGTGGTGGAAAAAGTTCTGGATGGACGAGTAGTAAGTGGGAAGGTGGAGTATTTCCTGAAGTGGGAGAGATTTACAGATGCTGATAATACTTGGGAACCTGAAGAAAATTGAGATTGTCCAGAGTTCATTGAAGCATTTCTCAATTCTCAAAAAGCTGGTAAAGAAAAAGATGGCACAAAAAGAAAATCTTTATCTGACAGTGAATCGGATGATAGCAAATCAAAGGAGAAAAGAGATGGTGCTGCCAAACCAAGAGGCTTTGCCCGAGGTCTTGATCCTGGAAGAATAATTGGTGCCACAGAAAGCAGTGGAGAATTAATGTTTCTTATGAAGTGGAAAGATTCGGATGAGGCAGATTTGGTGCTGGCAAAAGAGGCAAATATGAAGTGTCCTCAAATTGTTATTGCTTTTTATGAAGAGAGACTAACTTGGCATTCTTGTCCAGAAGATGAAGCCCAATAATTGTTTGCATTGCTTTTTATATATATTTATATATATAAAATCCTGGTCTTGGGAGTGTGAGGAAATAACTACATTCTAATAAATCAAGTTTGATATGTTAAAAAAAAAAACTCTAAAATATATTCTTGCTAGTAACAGAAAAAAGTTCTTACAATTTGAACACTGAGGGTGGCACCTGTGGCTCAAAGGAGTAGGGCGCTAGACCCACATGCTAGAGGTGGTGGGTTCAAACCCAGCCCAGGCCAAAAAAAAAAAAAAAAAAAAAAAAAAAACAATTTGAACACTGACTGAGGTGGAAAAAGTGTTTTGAGTACCAAGAAAACCAAGAGTTTTGAGTACCAAGATAACTAATATTGTTTTCCCCAGATAGATTCATGTTCCCCATTACATTCAGCAAATAAATTGTCCATACTTAGTTTAGGCATTTAAAGCCTGTATGGTAAAATTGCCTTCATGTCACCATCCAATCAAACCAACATGAAAAAAGATCAGAATTTTGGGGACAAAGAAAAAAATCTATGTAATCAAATTTAGTTAAAAAATGGATTCATTAATCAAAGCTCATAAATAGCCCCTATATTGTAATCTCAATTACAGAATCTTTTAGGTTTGTGAAAATATAGTGGAACATTTTGTTCAGGCACCTGAAGGTTGATGTGCTTTTATGTCTACTTTCTCCAAGAGACATCCATACTGTCTTTTTCTCCAAAAGTTCTCATACATTTTTCTGTCAGATGTCCTGTTGACAACACTTCGTTAAGAATTGACCATGCCTACAAATTCTTCAGGAAGGACGCTGTAAATCTACATAAAAAATTCAATGTTGATAACAATATTTATCTGGGAGCTAGAAGTATTATACATATAAATAAAAAATACTTTATTTCCAACTTTGGAATACTTATTCTTTTCAAATACCACAAAACACATACTATAATATATGCATTCTAGGTTAGTATGTGTGATGGACCAAATGTTTGTATCCACCCAAAATCAAATTATTGGAATCCTAGTTTCCAATGTGATGGTATTTTAAGATGAGGTATTTAAGGGAGGTGATGAGGTCATGAAGGCATAGCTCTCATGTGTAGGATTAGTGCCCTCATTAAAGAGCCCATGAAGAGACCCCCACCACTTTTACCAGGCCAGATTACAGAGAGAAGACACCTATGCAGAAACATGCCCTCAACAGACATTGAATATGCCATCACCTTGATCTTGGACTTCCCAGCCTCCACAACTGTAAGAAATACCTTTGTGTCTCTACAAGCTACCTACCCTGTTTATGGTATTTGGTTATGGCAGTCCAAAATGGACTAAGAAAGTATGACTGTCAAAAAGTAGAAAGAGGAAGTGGGGAAAAAATCAAGTTAGTTATCATTCTCAGATGCACTACACTAATTTTGATATGTTATATTTAAATTATCTAGAGAAAATCCCTAGGCCTCAAGGGAATATCACAAATTTCATGTTTTATAATCCCTCATGAATACCCTCATCTACATTTGTATGCATGTGTGTGTTTCTCTAAAAAAGGCCAAAAGAGTAAGTCACAGTCTACCTATTTTTCTGCACCTGTCCTACAGCTGATCTTTCAGACTCAACCCTATAGAAAAAAAAGTCCAATGATCCCACTTAAAAATTGGAGATAAAATCATCAATTAAAAGCATGAGTAGGCCAACTTCTAAAAGCAATTTCCTATTACTTCAAAATTGTGCAAAAGAATACTATAATGCAAAGTGCATTTTTAATAACCCACCAACATTGTGAACGATTCCATTAGAGTTTTCAATTAATGTAATGCAGTTTCAAGTTGCAATTGTTTTACAATGCATAGTGAAGGGAATGTTAATTATGATAAGTTCTGGTTTTCTACTTTCTCTAGTTAAAGACAAAGCACTCTGTAATAAAAACAGAGATACTTCTTGAGATTTGGTATATGAGTGTTGATTCTATGGACAATTAGAAATTCAGTTTCAAAAAGGCACATGTTTTAAAATCTTGTATTGAATGACTAAAACTATTTGTGTCCACTGTACAATAAGTGACATTTCATTCCAACTAAATGTTTGAGGTTTCACATTTGAAACTATCCTTCAATAAAATACTGTTTTTAATCATAAATGGAAAGTTTAGGATCCCTTGTAATTTTATAACTGACTTAATTTTAAAAAGGTAAGTTCAAAGTCTAAATATTTGAATATTTTTGTAATTATTCTGCATTTCACTACATGTGAAACACATTGTAACTATACTATAAATGCCCAAGGGGTTTCCCTTCCTCCTATTTCATTGGCTATAGATTGTTAACATTGGCTACATTGGCTCTTGAAATAATTTCTCTAATATATTGGCTTCTTGGGCAAAATTAAAATTGAAATAGTTCCTTTTAAAATATATTGTATTGTTTTGAAACCAAAATAGGATTATTCAAAATATGGAGAGGTTCTCAATTTATTTAATGAAGCTACGAAAATTCTGATATCAAAGTCAAAAACAGCTTGCATGAAAAACATGAAAGCAAAAGGGATATCCCTATCTTAATACTGTATTTGCAAATATAATTTATTATTATGTTAAAAAGATTGCTATGCTCTCAGCATGTAGCAAAGAAATAAATGGTGGTTTTACATTAGAAATTATATTCACTAACTTAATGTATCAATAGATTTAAGAAAAAGAAACAGAGTCAAAAGGAAACACAAAAAATAAATTTGATGCACTTTCATAATAAGATTTCTCATGAATTAGGAATACATCAAAGTCCCTTTATCTTCATGTGCTTATTAAGATATACTAATAAAAATTCCTGCAATAACTATAATCATTCATACTGAAATATGCTAAGCATTCCTATTAAAGGCTGAGACAAGCATCAGAGCCCATTATCACATAAACTATCTTTTACTGGTTCTTAATCAACACAATTCATAAAGGTAGACTTTATTATAACCAAACATATTAGAAGAGAAAAGCAAATCCTTATCAGTTTCAAAAGGTATGATTTTTAAAAGGGAAAAATTCCAACTAGTCAAAAACAAAAATAGAATTGAGAGTTTCCTAAGATGCTCACATAAAAGATTAATTTATAAGGAAACAATTGGCTTGCTTTCTATGAAAAAACATTTAGAACAAAGTAATTGAGACTCTGTCTCAAAAAAAAAAAAAGAACAAAATGATTAAAGTCAAAGTCATTTAATTTATGATGGGAGCATAATCAAAAAATAGCTAGGAATATGCCTGGCAAAATATATAATTTTTTTATTTCAATAGATTTAGGGGCTACCATGATTTTTTGATGCATAAATCAATTGTATAGTGGTGAAATCAGGGCTTTCAGTGTACCTGTCACCTGAACACATGCAGCGTAGCCAACATGAAATTTTTGATCCCTCGGCCACCTTTAAAACACTCCCTTCTGAGTCTCCAAATTCACTGTACACTTCTGTGGCCACGTATACCCATTGTTTAGCTTCCTGCCACAAGTGAGTACATGTAGTTTTTGCTTTTCTATTCCTGAGTCACTTCACTCAGAATAATAGTTTCCATTTACATCCAAATTGTTTCAAAAGACAATTTTGTGTGTGTGTGTGTGTGTGTGTGACTGAGTAGTGTTCAGTAGCGTGTGTCTTTATCCCATCATCAGTTGATGGGCACTTAAGTTGATTACACATCTGTGTAATTGTAAATTGTGCTGTGATAAGCATTTGGGTGCAGGTGTCTTTTTGATATAATGACTTCTTTTCCTTTGGATAGATTCCTAGTATTGACTAATAGGTCTACTTTTACTTTTTTGAAAAGTTTCCACACTTTTCAAAGTGTAAATTACTTTAGTAATTTACATTCCTACCAATAGGGTATAACTGTTCCCTTTCCATCACATCCCTGCCAACATCCATTGGTTTTTTTGACATTTTTAATATTTACCATTCTACCAGAGGCAAAATGCTATCTCATTGTGGTTTTACATTGCATTTTCTTGATCATTAGTGATGCTGAGCATTTTAAAATTGCAAATGTTTTCAACAAATACACAATAGCAGCCACAAATTATTTTTTGGTGAAAGAGTTAAGGTACCATGCCACTCAGAAAAGGACTTTTGCTCAAGTGGTTGGGGGAGCCATAGGCAGCCTTCAGCTGTCAGCCTTCTCAGCCATGGAGAAATAGCGTGTCAAAAATCATGCATTTATATGGTGGCCCACCTTAAAGTACTGACAGAGGCAGTGGTATAAAGGCACAGCCCCTTTGGACTTTGACGGAGCAACTATTGTGGGCAATTTTAATTCTAAAGTTCCCAGTACACTTTTGCCAAAACTGCCATGTATTCTGCATGAGGGCTTGATTTCCACTTCTACCCAATCCTGCTTCATTCTCCTCCTGTCCACATGTTCAAATTCAAAGACACTACATAATAAATATTTTGCACACTGTTCACCATCTCAGTGTCTTCTACCTAGAGGTACAACTTGCAAAACTCGGTGTCAAGAGTGGTCTAAGAAACCCAGCAATAAGATATGTTTTTTTGGATCTGAATCATGTGTTGCCTGCTTGGAGTAAGAACTCAGTCAGTGCTAGTAGGTGGAACAATACAGTCTTAGGCAAAGGGTAAATTTCCAGTGATTCAGGTAATGATATAAGTTGGTAAAGGTAGAAATAAATGTAATAACCAAGAGACAATATCAAGCCTTAGATTGTGGATGGGGAAAGCAATAAATACAAACAGAATAAATTGAATTTCTTCCCCCCCCCCTTTTTTTTTTATTAAATCATAGCTGTGTACATTAATGCAATCATGGGGTACAATGTGCTGGGTTTATATACAATTTGAAATATTTTAACATAGCCTTCATGGTAATTTCTTAATTATTGTGGGGAAAGGAGCAAGGGAGTGGGGGCGGGGAGAAGATGGGTGGAAGGAAGGTAATAAATTGAATTTGTATTGCTAACCTCCAGGGGCCATGCTGGGATGGTGGTTTTTACAGTGTGAACCAGACTGAATTAAAAACTGTGGAGGAGGCGCTCTGATCCCCATTTGAGAAAGGTCTACAAAATTATTTTTAACACTGTGCTTTAAAAGGATGCCAACTGTAAATGCTAGAAATAGTCTAAAATGAATCTATTATCTCTTATTGAAGAAAAACAGAAAAATAAGATGCCAAGGCTCAGGATTTCTTTTTTTTTAGTATAGCCAATTTTCAGCCATGGTAGTTCTTTTATTAAATGTCTAAATCTAGTTTGGGAATGAGGACATCTTAGTGGATAGCCCTGAAAATGTTAAGCCTTAGATTTCCCCAAACTCTCTAAGCCTGCAGAAGTGATGCATTTCTATTAAAGACTGACATTTACTTGTCAAACACACAAGACAAGGCAAAGTTCTGACAGATAGACCAATAAACATTGAATCATTTAAAGATGTAAATGATCATTTATATAGACAGTGAAATAAAGAATATTTAAAAGTACTGTCTCCCCAGCACCCATCTGCAAGACAATAATAAAAAAAAGGTGAGACAAATTCAACCTGGGTGATAGGGCACAGTTTTGCTGCGTGCTCATTTTAGATGGCAACCAATTTGTTTTAGAGCCTAAATGCACCCCAAGGGACAAGGCAGAAGAATTCCTCTCTCATCAGAAAATGCGAGGCAATAAAATTATTTCTCATGACAATCTTTTTAATAGATATGAAAGGCAAGTGAGAAAATGGTGTCATGGCAGCCACTCATAAGCTCTTCTGCTCTACGTGGAACACAAGGTGTTCACCAAGACTCAGGTCAGCTGTGGCTCAAGCCTGGTCCACGTGGATACACACAAGTGCAAAGCATACTGTCATGGAGCTCTTCCTTTCCATTACCATCACCTCTGCTTGAAAACAATGCAGAGGCCTCTCTCTACTAAGTTAATACATGCTCCTGTCAAGATCTCACTTTGCCTTCTGATGTTAGGCCTATAAATTAGGTTAAGCCCCAGTGGCTGGGAACATGGTTTTTCTCATCCCCTTTCAAAGTGCCCCATCTTAAATTTTCTATACACTGAACACTCTCTGAGTTTGCTTCATGAAGACTCATCTTTTGACAGTGAACAATGAATCCTGTATATATTCTGTCTATTTAATTTCTGATCCAGCTTATTTCACAAGTTCACAGTGACTTAAAATAATGCACTCACAGTCACAAAACTAGTAAATAATAAAGAAGCCTCAGTGCAGTGGCTTGTATCCATATTCCCAGCATTTTTAGATGCCAAGGCAGTGGAACACTGGAGCCCAGGAATTTAAGACCAACTTGGGCAATAGAGTGAAACCCCTTTCTCTATAAAAATTACAAAAATTGTCCAGACATGGTGGTATATGCTCTGGAGGCTGAGGAAGGGGGGATCACTTGAGGCTTGAGTCCAGAAGTTTGAGGTTGCAATGAGCTATGATGGTACTACTACACTCCAGCCTAGGCCCCAGAGTAAGGCTCTGTCTCAAAAAGAGAATAAGTAGAGTCATAATAAAGTGCTATTTTCTATAAGGAGAGTCGTGATAAAGTGGCTATTTTCTAACAGGGGTTCTTACACTTTGGTTTGTATTTGTGTTTGGTGGAAAATTTCCAAAAGGAAAAAAATTTCAAAAGCCAAAAATTTGCAAACTATTCAAGTCAAACTATTAAAGTCAAAAATTTGCAAACTATTAAAGTCAAATGAAAGAACGAGAAAGAAAGAAACTACAATAGTTTTTATAAAAAAAAACTGTAGAAAAATATATTTTCTTTGCCATAGAAATATTTTAAAAATACAATGAAAATAAAGCCATATTGACAGAACATTAAAATTTACTCTTTTAATATGTTAATCTGTTTATTGTGTCAAAAGAAAGCACAGAAAAAAATTACTAAATTTATAAGTAGAAGAAAAATTTGCTTCAAATATAAAAATAATCTGAAACAAATAAAAAGATATTCACGATTAAGAAAAATTCTAAAGACTGGCAAAAATATGACATCTAATTGAAAAACTGGACAATGAATATTGAACTAGAAATACCAAGACTGCAAAAAACATACATGAAAGTTCTAATTGTATTCTCCTAAACCATTCAATATTTCTGTATCCAATTCTCTTTGGAGACTACTATATTACCACATTGAATAATTACCTATAGTACTGTTTTAGAAACCACATTGTCCTCTTCAACTATTTTTATATTTAAACATATTCATAAATCTATCTGTATTTTTCACAATCATATTTAGGCATATATGTATCAATGTTGAAGAGCAAAATTACATACTCTGGGATATCTAAACAAGGCTTCTAGTTTGAGAATAATAATGTAACACAGGCTTTAGCAAGATGTGTTAGTTTCTAGGTGAGATATTATTTCTAAGAAATCTCTTTTTATAAGATAAATGTGTTTGTCAGACAAATATCTATACTTCAAATGCTTATGTCTTATCATCAAATCTCTGGGCATGAAACAACCTCGATACTCTAAAGATAGCAACTGTATTAGGTGATAAATTATTTGCAAAATATTATCACCTACCTTTAAATGAAAAGAAAAACTGTGCCATTGATAGGAGTATGTATTTTTTTCTAACAAGATAGAACTTTATTTCTCTCAAACAATATAAACCTTGTTCAGTAGTTTATGCAAGTCCACATATTCCATCTTTTGATGTTTGGCAGCTCAAGTTCACAAAGCGATCCAAGATGGCTGCTCTGTCTCCAGCCATCATCTTCACATTCCAGGAGCAAAAGAGGAGGAGAGGGGGAATAATGATGTAGCCTACATTTTATTTTTATGACTACCTTTTTATTACTAAGTGATATACAGAAAAGTGAACAAATTTAAGTATATACCTTGATAATTTATTACAAAATAAACATATGCACATTTCCCCCAGATTACTATTAAGATATTTGTGGTGGAGGGATGGGGTGCTCCCATTTAATGGCCAAAATGTAGGAGTGTATGGCACACTGTTGGGGTTCAGGACACAGCTACAAGACGGACTCTACCTAACGAATTCAAATATGGTAACCTTGTTGTTTGTACCTCACACAAACTGAAAAAAAAAAAGATATTAATAGCAGTATCTTAACCTGTTTCCAGTGCCATAACATAATGTTGGAGAATGGGTATTTTATAAACACCAGAGGTGGAGGGTAGGGGAATGAGGGGTTGGGGGTGAGGAGTAATGGGCGGAGGGGAAGAGAGAGGGGGATGGGAGGTCAAGGTGTATGGCACACTTCTTAAAGGCGGGACACAGTTACAAGAGGAACTTTACCTCACAAACACAGTCAGTGTAACTTAAGTCTTTGTACTCTGAATGAATCCCAAACAATAAAAAAAAAAAAAAAATTGCTGGATTTGAAAGCATCAACTTACTGATTTAAAAAAACCAGCAAACCTCACACAAAGAGAACACAACACTTAGACCCATAGTAGTTAAACAGCTAAAACCAAAGGTAAAACACGACATTTGGAAATAGTCAAAGTGAAGCAGCACATTACATAAAGGGATGGAAACTCTTCTCTGCCAACTTCTCATATTACACAATAGATATTAAAATAGGTTTGGGGATGGAGACAACCTGGTCCAGATTTCTATGTACAGTGAAAATATCTTTTTAAAATAAAGGAAAATAAATAATTTTCAAGTTACAAAGAAAAAGAACTAAAAGTAAACCTGCACTACAGAAAAAGATAAAGGAATGTCATTGGATTAAAAAAAGAAATTAAGAAGAAAACTCACATTTTAGACTCACAAAAAATATTTAAATATTTCAGAACTTTTATTTGTTAGGTTAATAGGTTTGCTCCATCAAGTATTGGACATGCTTGACATGGTATGAAAAAATTATATTTATTAATGTGATTCATAAGGCCTAAAGAAATGTAATTAAATTACAAATGATATAAATTGCTTACGTTAATTTAATTATTTCTAACTGCATTAATTTAATAACAGTCAGAGAAAAGTAAATTTTTTTAAATAAATTCAAGATTAATAAGTAGAATAACAAAATATATGTTTTGCCTCCAATAGCCTAAGATAATCAAGGTAATTTATAACTTTAATGAACTGAATACTAAATTTAAAGCCCAGCAATTCTAAATAGAACTTTTCTTGCACAAATCGAACATCAAAAATACCCCCCTGAGTCTGCTGTTAAAAAAAAAAAAGATATCAACAGTTCTATGGGAAGTGAACAATAAAAGGCTATTTTCCCAAGCATCCAGTATTTTCTGTCCAATGTGCCTTACAGATATTGAGGGGAAAAAGAAAAGCACTGTAAAAATATTCCCGCATATTGAGCCTTACTGCCATTTTGTGCTTGCTACTGTCCACACCTCATAGTCATTCACTTACACATGCTAAATAAATGGGCGAAGTTATCTACCCGGACTGTCCAACACATTGCTAGTTTGTTGCCTGGACATGCTGTGCCGAGTAAGAAAGAGATGGTACCTGCAATTTCTTTCCTCCGTGTTTTATACTTTTCTTTGCAGAGGTCTTTCCTCCCTGTCTGAGCGCTCTCCTGGGTAGTTTATTTTCTTTGTAACTCTCACGACCTGTATAGGGTCTTTAATTTGACGCTCATTTGACTATTATTGAGTATAGGAAGGTTATTCACTTGTGTGCATTGATTTCGTAGCCTTAGACTTTGCTCAGTTAATTTATCAACTCCAGGAGACTCTTGGTGGAGTCTCTGAGGATTTCCAGATGTAAGGTCATATTGTCAGCAAAAAGCAATACTTTGAACTCCTCGTTCTTGATTTGGATACCTTTTATTTCTTTCTCCTGCCTGAATAGAAGTGGCGACAGTGAGTCCCCTTGTTTTGTTCCTGTTCTCAGTGGGAATGCTTTCAGATTTTCCCCATTCAGTATTATGCTGACAGACGATTTTTCATACACAGCTTTTATAATGTTGAGATATGTTCCTTCTAACTTAGAAAATCAAAAGATGCTAGTATGAATACAGAGAGAAAGGAATGTTTATTCACTGTTGGTGGGACTTCAAGTTAGTACAAACTTCTCATGAAAAACACTATGGAGATTCTACAAACATCTAAAAATAGACTCACTATTCGATACAGCAACCCTACTATGGGGCATTACTGGAAGGAAATAAGTCATTTTATCAAAAATACTCCTGCAGGGTGGCACCTGTGGCTCAAAGGAGTAGGGCACCAGCCCCATATGCTGGAGGTGATGGGATCAAACCCAGCCCCAGCCAAAAAAAAAAAAAAAATACACCTGCACGCAAATATTTATTGCAGCACAATTGCAAAGATGTGGAATCAACCCAAATGCCCATCAATTCATGAGTGTGATAAATAAAATAAGAAACAATGATATTTGATAAGATTACTATCTGCCCTGCAATGCAAGCAGAATCATTCACACACATACAAACACAGAAATGTGTACAGTCTATGTGTCTGTCCATTCCAAAGCTATTAAAAATATAGAATATAATCACTTAAGAGAAAGTGATGTCTGGCTTTCTGGAAAAGTGTTGGGTCTGTCTTTCCCATTGTGGCTTTTGGTAACCAAACTGGGTCCAACCAGTGAATCTACTCCATTTTATTCCCTTGATGAACTAAAGGCTTACAGGAATCAGTCTGTATAGTTATTCAAATAAAACTTAACACAGTGCAAATGTTTACAAGTGTACACTTCTGGCATAAAATACATTCCACAAAGCAATATTCTAACTTGTTCCTTCTGCACCTTTGATCTTCTAGCCCCCAGAAGTTAGTTTCTGTGTCTCTCACAGGGAGAAATGTCTTGAGTAGATACTCATAATCTAAAGCAGTGGTTCTCAACCTGTGGGGTGTGACCCCTTTTTAACAATGAAAGTACATTGCAGCATTAGGAAGGTTGAGAACCACTGATCTAAAGGAAGCTGACCCCAAGGAAAAGTAGAAATGCTTCTGTGTGCTGTGACTGTCTTCACCTGCTTAAGAACAAGATAAACCTTGACTCTGCTGTGATTGTCTGCTACACAATTGTACCCTGTAGAGCAATGAACCTGTGAAAAAGTAATCTACAGAGAGCAAAAACCTTCTCTTGATACTGAGAATCTCTACTGAGCTGAGCATTAACACATCTAGCATCTCACATCCACTCACTTAAATCACAAACATATCTGCACAGAGTGTAAAGTAGAAACTAGATGACTACCTGGTAGAGGAGGTAGAGGAAATTTAAATACTGAATAAATGATACTTCCCACCTGGATTCTATGGAGCTCTGTGATCTAATCCATCTCTTGGCCTTAGCTCCAGTACAATGATTTCTGAGTCCCAATTATCGTTTTGTTACACTTTCATTCTCCAGGAGTCATTGTTCCAAATTTTTCCACCTATATCTAGAGGAACCAATATGTTTAGAGAATATATGGCTATCATAATTTCCTCTTCTAACTCAAACTGTTGTAAATGTAAAACATGTTAGGATTAAAAGAATACAACCCAACTGGCAGTAGTAATGGATATTTCACCCAATATTAAGAGATCAAATAGTGTAAGGTAGTAGTCCTACATTAGGAAAATTATTTAAGAATATTCAATTTGATAGGAACTCTTATTTTTGAAATGATCTCAAGATCACAGAACAAATAACTTAAAAGCCTTGCAAAAGAAGCAGTTGTTTAAAATCTACTTGCATTTTGAAGGCTTTTATCTTTAATACCTTTTTAAAACCATTTAATCACTTTCTTATATATACTGTCTCTCTCCCACTGCAATAAAATTTCTTCTCAAAGATAATTGATAACCTTCTATGTATGGAATATACCAGCTCAGTCTCCTTGAGGTATTTTAAATTATTCACTATTACTTGTTATCTGAAACTTCTCTATCTTTGACTTGTACAACATATGCTAAGAAATTATTTCTTTGATCTCTGAAATTGACCTCCGTCTATTGGGAGCTGCAACTCCCAAATCCATCTCTTGAAAATCTCTGATGTGTGCTCTATGATCTTGTCACAAAAAAAGTTTTCACTGTTTTCCCTTAATATGTCTGGGCTTTTACCATAAAACTTATTGATTCACTAAAATATACTCACCCTTCTGCCCTGTATGCCTTGAATTACCAAATTCCTAGTCATTCTTTAAGATCTAGCTGATTACTGTCCTTTTCTATGATGCCTTCCACTCTGAATGTTAAGTGGAATTCTGATACAAAGGCTTATTCCCATGATATAACAAGGTCTCTAGCAAATAAGAGACATTCAATTTACACAATAGATCAAACATGGACTTTAGATGCAGAAGTTCCAGATTTAAATATTAGCTCTCTTGTGTGTTCGAAATCCTTCAGTGGACACCATTGCATCTTCGTAAGAAACAGAACTAATATTCCCATTGTTATAAGAGTTACTTGAGATAACAGAGGTAGGAGATCAAACAAACCAATGTCTGGTACTTAATAGTTCTACAACCAGCTGCTACTACTGCCACTACTATTATTATTCCTCTGCTCTTCCCCCTCTTATTAATCATAATAACAAAATGAAAATTATAATCTATCTCTTGTTTCTGACATTGTGCCACCAATCAAAACAATCACTTCTCTGTCTAAATATTCATACTGGACCTACAAGGGGTTTATTTCTCTCCTGTAATGTATTTAGTGGTTTATCCGTTTATTTAATCCATCTCAAGTCAAAAACAGTAAAAACACAGTTGCTTCTTCTTATATAATATTGATCCATCATTCTAGTATTGAATTATTTTCTCCCATTGATCCATAAGTAAATCTAACTGTGGAAACATATGATCCACACACCAAAATAAGCAAATAATAATTGTAATATATTGTAAAAGAATGTTGATGTTTATTTATAAATCTGTCATTCAACAACAGACAACAACAGGTCCTGATTTATGTTTTTTTAACTTTAACTTTTTTTTAACTTTATTATTGTGTGTGTGTGTTGCAGCCCATATAGCCTATGGCTAGGAGAGTTATAAGAAATTCCTGTATAGCTCAATAATGGAACACCTGGGTGGAAAGGACATGGAGAGGGACTTAGCTCTCCTAACAAGCATGAAAGCTCGTGAGATGAGAGCAGTGGTGAATTGGCAGTCTCTGCACCTGTGGTGTTGAGAGGCA
>CAUYON010167728.1:0-35565 GCA_963573935.1 Arctocebus calabarensis
TTTTTTGCAGCCCAATTCATAATTGCTAAGTCATGGAAGAAGTCCAAGTGCCCATCAACCCACGAATGGATTACTAACTTGTGGTACATGTATGCCATGGAATATTATGCAGCCTTAAAGAAAGATGATGACTTTACCTCTTTCATATTTACATGGATGGAGCTGGAACACATTCTTCTTAGCAAAGTATCTCAAGAATGGAAGAAAAAGCATCCAATGTATACAGCCCTACTATGAAGCTAATTTATAGCTTTCATATGTAGGCTATAACCCAATTATAGCACAAGAATATGGGGAAAGGGGTAAGGGAGGGAAGGGGGAGGAGGAGAGTGGATGGAGAGAGGGAAATGGTGGAATCACACTTATGGTGCATCTTGGAAGGGACAGGTGAAACCTACTAAATCCAGAACACAAATGTTTTCACATAAGAAACGAGAAAATTTCATGAAGGTTATGTCAAATAGTTGGATGAAAATATTTCAGATTGTATATGAAGCCCGCAAACTGCACCCTATGATTGCACTAATGTACACAGCTATGATTTAATAAACAAATAAAAAAAAGAGCTATGTAGAGATCCTTGTGATCTTTCCCTTTTCCCTTCTTACCATATGTTAATAAAGTTGAGTAGAAACCATTATCAGGATTATATTTGTCTTTATTAAAGTCTTTTACCTTTTCCAATCACACTGTAAGACCAAAGACACGTCTTTTGTCTATGCTACTTTCTCCTATTGTCTATGCTATTTCCCTTTAGACAACCCTGTCGAGATACTATAAAATAAAGCTGATTTTGTGCTTTGGGGCTGGCTATAGGCATCAGCTCAGTCAGACTTCCCTATCCCATCTTTCATCTCTGTGTATTCTCTTGTGCTCTATTTTTCTCAATCCCCACCACTTCTACCCTGGTTCCGTGCTGGATCATGATACCTAATGATAAAACATTTTTATTTAAATAGAACCTTCTTTTTTATGGTCTCATTCATTTATTTTTTATTTTAAATTAACACGAGTGTACAATGAGGGTACTAACATGATTAGAGTTCGCATTTGTTAGGTAAAGCCCAAGTTGTAGCTGAACCCTTCACCCAGAATCTGAATCTGTGTCATATACCCTTACATTGTGCCGTTAGGTGAGAGCTCACCATTTTCCCTCCTCCTGCCCCTCCTCCTCAGCCCTCCCTTGAGTTTAATTGTGTTTTTCTCTTATATAGAAGTATAGTTGTTCATCTACTAGTTTCATATTAGTATTGAGTATGTTGAATGCTTGCTTTTCCATTCTTGTGATACTTTATTAAAGAGAATGTTCTTCAACTCCTCTAGATAAACAAAAAAGATGTAAAGTCTCCATTTTTTATGACTGAATAATATTCTGTGGGGCATATATATATATATCACCATTTATTAAACCATTCATGTATTGATGGACATTTGGGATGGTTCTGTATCTTGGCAATTGTGAATTGGTCTGCAATAAACATTCTAGTGCAAATATCCTTACGATAAAATGATTTTTTTTTTTTTTTACTTCTAGGTAGATACCTAGTAATGGAATTGTGAGATGAAATGGAAGGTCTAGTTTCAGCTTTTTGAGGATTCTCCATACTTCTTTTCATAAAGGCTATATTACCATAGAAACTTCTTTATGTTCAATTAGGAAAATTTGAGTGAGGAGATAATAGCAATTTTTGTCTCCTTCTGACATTCTGTAATTCCTCAAACACCAAATAAGCCAGGGAACTTAAAATTTAGTACTAATCGTGAAACAAAGAAAAGGAACTCTATTTACTTAAACAATTCCCTACTCTTTTCTGAACCTCAGTTCTGGTGTCACTATTGAAAACAATTATTGCTGAGACTTTCACCTTGTTTTGTGGTTTCACGGAGGCTCCAGAGCATCAAAGAGGAGTCTCACCTCCTTGACAGTTCTCCTGGGCCTGCCTTCCTCTGATGCTAGCAAGTTTCCAACCTGGTGGCTTTGAGTGCGTGCATATTGTTTCTGATTCCTCTTCTTCTGGATAGCAGCTTGAAGACAGGAAACTGAAGGGACCTCACATTCTGAAGGTTTCCAAGTTGGTTTTGCAGACCTCAGCAATTTAGAACGTTTGAAGACACTGCAGAGATGTGCAGTTCTGCGGCTGACCCCACTCAAACAGTACTTAATTCCGAAAAACTTGGAGCTCCTCCATAAAGCTATATTTCAGTTGCACATTTTAGGTGTGCAATTTCAGCCAAAAGCCATAATATAACACTGCTGAGGATTTTTTTTTTCTTTCAGAAATATGCATTTGGACAAAACTTAGGAGCCTAAAATTACAGGAATTGAATGTACCTTCTACATTAACCAAAGTGCTGCAAATCAAATAATAAATCATGGAAATGTAGAGTTTGGTGTCTTCCTAGAGATTTCCCAGTCCAAGGTCCCATGTAAGACTTCAGTTTTCCCTGCATCCCTATGAAGCCATTCTTAGCTTTTTGACAACACTTATGAAAAACAAGTTATTTCTGAGGCAGAGAAATCTAATATCATGCATTTCTTGTCATTAAAATAATCTTTTTTATTTTAAATGCATTCTCTTACACCCATGTATTTCTTGCTCAGATTACTGAGAATACAAAGGGAAAAATCTGTTTTCTTCTGTATCATGGTCTTGTGTTTTGAAGATCAAAAAAGAAAAAATAAATCTCCCTTTACCTTCTTTAATCTTTCAACATAAACTTTTCTTGTTTCTTCATTGGCAGTAATGGGACTGTCCAAGAAAAAGCACATCCTTTGAATTCAGAAAATCCTGGAGATCTAAACACAAGTCTTCCACCTACATATTAACCACCTGCAACTGGGGTTTCTGGGCCTCAGCATCCTCTTTTTAAATAATGAGTAATAATGATTACATACCAGGATTGTTCTGAAGAATAAATCCAGCAAAGTACACAAAGCCTTCTCCCTGAGAAGCAGTCAGTGTAAGCTCCTCTATTCTCTCTCTCCCCATTGGCTTTTCTCCTCTGTTTATACAAATCTGATGTGAGTTCATAGTTCTTTATCATGCAGAGCCTCTGCTTGTCTCCCAGAAAGTCCAGGCTCTGAAGGCAAACATAATACTAGAGCCTTATATCCCTGATTATGGCCATTGTACTTCTATTAGTGCAGCTACTCTGTAACATTAAAACATGTTATTTTTTTTAGACATTATTATGCAGACCTACGAAATCAGACCTTGAATATTTTTCAGTAAAATATTAATATTGGTGAGAGTGCATTTGAGGAAGTCAAAGCAGTCAGTACACTTGGACAATAACTAATTTCCTTTAAGATTATTGTATTATGCACTCAGTGTTCTGAAATGCTAGTATCTGCAGATGCACTGTGATTAAATTGCCTTTTTCATTTCAAATTATTCTTTAAGAAGAGTGATCATTTTTCATTATGGAGCAAAAACTTGTGTGCTCTGGACTAACATAATAGAACAAAACAACAAAACATCATCTCTCTGTGAGGTCTGACGTCAGATTTAATCACGTTGGAAGCAACACAGGTCACTGGACTGGAATGTGCGGGCCTGGGTCTGGTTCCAGCTCTGCCCTGAATTGACATGTAGCTTTGGGAAGCCAGATTGTCCTTCTGTGATCTTCACTGCTCCTCATCTGATCATTAGGGGTAAACCGAGGTGATGTCCAGAGACTCTTTTAGATCTTTCTTCCTGGTGTTATAATCAGAAAGTCAATCAGGGACTACACTCAACAGGCATCTAAAGAGCTTTCCACAAGAGTTGAAAACATCTATTTGATCTAAGAGAATGTAGAGAAACTATACCTCTTTCCCATCTGAGAAAGGGGAAAATTACTTGCTCATAATTTTTGCAAATAGAGCTACCCAGCAATCAAGGATCAGAAAGCATGTTTCTTGATTTCCAGGCTAGCTTTCTTTTTCTTCACTGTCTGTCCCTTAGAACTTGTCAGATCTGTCTTTGTGTCTTTTGTCTCAACAGTCTACAGTTCTGTGTCAATAGTAAATAACTTATGTACAAAATGCTCTTGTGGCATTTATAACATATCATCTTAAGATGTTACGCTGCAGCAAAGAATGCTGCCTTTGAAGCTTAGCTACTGCATTAGGTAAGTTTTGTTAGATTTTTTTTCTCTCTAAGGAAGTTATTCAATAATTTTATGAAAATTCTTCCCTAAAGCAAAATCCTCTGAATTGGATGATATAAACTGAAAATCCAAACCTTAAACTTCTCTTAAAAAATCTGTTTGATTAAAAATATATAATAACATGGTATAATGGGGGGAAATACAGGAGGGAGGAAAGTTCAGAGTTTGACTTACCTGCCTTTGAATCTTAGAAGTCTTATGACCTTGAGCAAAAGCTTCACCAGGGTAAGGTTCTATTTTCTTATGCAGAAAGGCAATAGAAAGCCTCAATTTCCTTATGTAAGAAAAGATAAAGTGCCTATCTCATGGAGCTGTTGTAAGAGTTAAATGAGATGGGACATTAAAATCCCTTATACTGTGCCTGGCATAAAGGGTGTCAAAAATGCACACTCAGTAATGTAAGTGAGGATTGAGTCAAAGTAATATTTTATGCACACTGCTCTTCATACCTGTCAGTGAACCATTCTAATTTCAAAGATGTATTTGAAAATCATTCTTTCAAAGACTTGAACTTATATTTGGGCCTGGGAGCTATCACCAGCCTACAAGTCAGGTCCATCTACTTTTCCTACTTCACAGTTCTCTCATACAATATAACTCAGTTGCACATCAATGTTTATATTTTTCTTTTTCACCTATGGGAAAAAAAATGTAAAAATTATACCCTTTAGTGATAGTGCATATATTTATTTCAAAGTGTTATATGGTACAAATGTTTCTGGCTACATAGATCACTTTTGTAATGCTTGAGTCAGAGTTTTAAGTGTGTCCATCACCCAGATAGTGTTCATTGTACCTATTTAGTAGGTTTTGCCCATCCCCCCCCCTTGATTTCCATTGAGTTTACCTTCCCACTATGCACATGTGTGTTTGTCATTTAGTTCCAATTTATGACAATACAGAATACATGTGGCGTTTGTTTTTCTATTCTTTAAATACTTCCCTTAGGATAATGGTCTTCAGTTCCATATAAACTGCTGCAAAAGGCCTTAAGGCATCCTTCTTCATGGCTGAGTAGTAGCCCATAGTATACGTAGACTGCGTTTTGTTAATCCACTTAAATCCACAAATAGCCATATGCAGGAAGAGATGGTCAGGTCCAGTTCATATCACTTCAGTCTTCAGGCCATCATAGAAGAGCGAAAAATATTCTTCATAGTCCTAAGTATAAGTAATTCTAAGCTACGTCAACACACGAGTAGGAACTTACACATATGCCTGTGGAAATGCAATTAAACAGGTGGAAGGAGGCTTGCTGCTTTCAGCAATGTTTGTGCACTGCTGTGGGTTATTCAAAGCAAAACATTCAGTGCTTCTTTCTTTGTCAAACCTAAATAGTTCCAAGAGAGTTGGGGAAAAAAAGATAACTTACTGGACTCCAATTCTGTGTCAGGTTCCTTGTTGAATTGATTCTATGTAATCATTATCCCATTAAACTACCACAGGAACTCAGAGACTTAGATATTTTGGCACCCATTTTACAGATGAGAAAACTGGAGCTAAGAGAGAGAAAGTAATTTTTTTCCAAATTCTTATAGCTTAAAAATTTAAAGCTCTCTTAAATTACATAACATTCAGTAAGCATTGACTAAGAGCCACAAAAACTCATGATTTAGATTGATTTTATTATCCATTTGTAATTTATTTTTCATACACTATCATTTCTACCTTCCAAGCTCCTGGCATTGCTAACCTTTGAACCTTTGTCCAGTTTTTACTCAAAGGCCACTTTCTCAACAAGTTACGAGTTGTCCACCATGCTGAAACCTGCAACACTGCTGATATCTCATGTATTCACTCACCCTGCTCAATATGGTTGTGATTGTTTTCCCAGCTCTCGGTAATTATTTCCAGTGTCTAACAGGCTGTGTGCTTTACTTTTTTATTTCTTATTATGTTTGTTGTTCTTTTCTTCTAGAAAGTCTGCAATAAAAGGTCAGGGATTCCTGGCTGCTCTTGTTCACCAGTATACGTTAATCCTCTATCACAAAACCTGGAACATGTAAGAGCTAAATAATATCTGTTGTAGGAATTGCTGATCAAGTAATTGTTATCAAATGCCACTTCAAATTCTTTCTCCACACATCCTATGGGCAGCCACCAATGGATCCGAGTTATAACTTCCATTGAAATTTAAACACAATGTTTCTGTTTCCTTATTTGTAAAATTTAAATAGAGGTGGTACTCCCTACCCTAAAGTTGTCAGGAGGACTAAAGGATATACATAAAGTACTCACCACAGTGTATGGTTTGCCATCAGTACTCCATAATTATCTCTATTATTTGCCAACTTTCATTTATCTGTCTGATAGCACATGTGTATCTAGTTTTAGTTAAAAGATTTGTAAAAATCTATATAATCAATATGATGACATTAATTTTCCTTATATCCTTGTATGTGAAGACTTAATATTTTCTCATTAAAAAGCCTTCCTTTATCTTTCAAAGCAAAACTATTTGTTGAGTCACTGTATTCCCCCATATTACTTCTTATATACAACTGTTTGTATATTGTCTGAAAATCATGTAATTTTGAGCTGCTTTATCCATGAGATAATGAATTATTCCATGGTAGGACTCGTCTCATTATTTTCTCTACTACCATTTCCTCAGATGGTGTATGGAACATGGTGTATCTTTAGTATATATCTGTTATACAACATATAACATGAAATCCTTATAGCATTAGAGTAGGTGAACATGAAAATGAGCATTTGAGTAAGTGAACTTGAAAATGAGCAAGTTCCATCTGTATAGTAGAGATGAGGATACTAACGCTTAGAGAAGGAAAATGAACCAGAGAAATCATTCAGTTAATTGTCTAAATGAAGCCTACAACCCAATTTTACAAACTTTAAGCCCTCGCTGCTCTAACACGTCCACACTTAAATAGGATATGTCTTGCATAGCTTATTAACTTGATTTTCTTTTCTTTAATTTCATAATTTCATAGTTGCCAAGTTTTCACAATCATGTTCTTTTGGAGGCAGATTCCACCTGGATAATTCTACACAATCAGAGTAAATATAGCACACAGGTTGGCTATTTGTTTATTTATTTTAGAGACTAGGTAGGTATTGCTCTGTCACCTAGGAGGGAGTGCAGTGATGTGACCATAGCTCACTGTAGCCTCAAATTCCTGGGCACAAGTGATTTTCCTGCCTCAGCTGCCTGAGTATCTGGGATTACAGGTACCAAAATACCCAGCTATTTTTTCATTTTAAGACATGGGGTCTTACTGTGTTTCCCAGGTTGATCTCAAGCTCCTAGCTTCAAACAATCCTTCCTCTCCCATCTCCTAAAGTGTTGGAATATAGGCATGAGACTTCATGCTTGGTATTGGGTCGAAAATTTTTAATATCTAGTCGGGGTGGTCAACATTTTGGTCTTTTCTGCCACACGTTGGAAGGATTAAGAGTTGTCTTAGGCTGCACAGTAAATACACAAATACTAATGGAAGCTGATGAACAAAAGAAAAGGTCAGTGCATACTTTTCAAGATTTTCAACACTATAGATAAAAACAGTCCTCAAATTATCTGCATGGGCCCATGGGCTGCAGATTAGACATCCCAGTTTGATCTTTGATGACTGAGATTAAATGGGGAAGCTTAAGTCAGTAAGTCTATTCGTGATTCAAATAATTTAGAGTTGGTTATCTTTGCTTAAGTGGAGAGACACAGTTTTTTGAATATATTCCTGTTCTAGATTGTAGCTGGGGTTTTTGAATATGTTCCTAGTCTAGATTGAAGCTGGGTATCTTAGATGTACTAGACCCTCATTACACATTTGCTGCACTTAGTTGCTCCCAAGTGTGGGAGTCTTTATCTTTCTCTTCATTCAACCTCACTTGCATATGTCCAGTAACAGAGTACTCACTATCTCTGAAGAGTCACTGTATAGCTATTTGTGGCAATGAAATGAACTAAGAAATGCTTCATGGTAACTTTGATCTATTGGCCAGAGTATTTTGTCTGGACCACACAATACATCACATTTTTTGCCCCACAGCAGACCAGACGATATTTGGAAATGGTGATCACCTACTCCCCCTCCTCTGCCCATACACCATCCAACTCAACTCTCCCCCCAAGACAAAATGTCCACTGGCTAGTTATTTTAAATGGTCAGTAAATCTATAATCTTTGGTCCCTTTCTTTTCTTTGATGGCAAAATCTCTTTGACTTACCATGAAAGATTGTTTTCGGACTCCCAACATGAAAGGGTGACTTGACCAGTAACAAATATATTATTTAATGGTGTCTTTCCTTCCACATTGTTTAAGTGGTGTGCAGGAAAAGAAGAGGGAAAGGCAATAACATTTATGGAATACCTGCTCTGTCCTGTCTCTTTCCTTTGAGGAAGTGCTGGGATCTTCATAACAATCCTGTTAATTGCATATTATTATACCTCATTTTATAGTTAAGAATGTGAAACTCCTTTATTTTTAAGTCACTTCCTTCAAACCAAACAGTTAGAAAGTGGTAGAGTTGAAATTTAAACTCATGTCTGCCAAATTTTTCAAGCTGTTCTCCTGGCAAGTTGTCCAGTGATCACCCATATCAGAGTGCACAACTGTGTTCAAATCTCTTCTTTAACCTACCTGCAAATACCTTCTACAACCATAAACACTTTGGTGTTCCAGTAAATCTTCTGTAAGTTTACTTCTATGAGCAGCCAGTTGCATGTTGCATCTTACTCAGTGATTTGTAGCAAAATATGTTTCCAAAAGAATGAACCATGTGGGTAGCATCAGTATCACAAGAATGGAGAAGCAAGAATCCAATGTACTCAATTCTAATATGAAGTCAATAGATAATCTAATACATACTCACATAAGAGAACAACTCAAATCAATTCAAGGTGGGAGGTGGGGGTCATGAGGGAGTGGAGAGGAGGGAAGAGGTTGGGTGGGTCATGGTGTATGGCACAACTATTGGGGAAGGAACACAATGATAAGAGGGACTTTACTTTAACAAATGCAAACAACTGTAACCCAGTTCTTTGTACACTCAATGAACCTGAACCAGTAAATTAAGAACAAATAAGAACAGTATTCTTATAACAATAAAAAAGATATGAAAGCCCAAAACTTAAGGCCTTACTCAGCATTATTAACTAACTGATTCCTCTCTGTGCACGACACATTCATTGTCTTGTCCCTCTCATTGCTGGCTACACTTCCTCCACACATTCATTCATCCTCCAAAGTACATCAAGGGAGATATTTCAAAAAAATATCTGAGCAGGTCATCTCCTTGCTCAATAGGTCTTCAGTGATGGTAGGGGGAGAAGTCACTGTATTTCCATTTGTAGTGCTAAAACAACACTCTCTGACTTTGTCTCTTAGCCTTATTTAATCTCTAGTTCCTATAGAGGAGGAACCAATTGCTAGTTTCTAAAGTTCGTGAACCAGTTATGAAATTTAGCCTACATATCTTGACTGGATAGAGTTAATCTATTGAAAGACTGTAACACTAAGAAATTGTTCTTTCTTCCTTCTCTCTCTGGCACTAGAGAGACAGCACACTGTGTGATGGAGCCCATTCTAAGGTAACAACATATAGATTAGAGTTTTATCTTGTAAGTACCAGCCACTATGGGTGAGGAGTTTTGCCACAATAACAAAAGACCACCCAACAACTTAAACCAATAAGAATACATTTCTCAGTCATGCTGTATGTCTGTGAAAGTCAGCAATAATATAGCTTCACATCATTTTCACTGCAGGACACAGGCTGATGGATTAACTTCTATCTGGACCTTTGTTGATCATCGGGACAGAAGAGATCACAAAGCAGATACCGTGAACTTCTCACTGGCTCTCAAAGCTTCTTCTCAGACACATGCCACTTCCACCTACATCCCACTAGACAAACAACTCATTCAACCACAGTTGAATTAGAAAGATTAATTGAGGCTGGGCACAGTGGCTCATGCCTGTAATCCTATGCGGAAGGCTGAGGCTGGTACATTTGAACTCAGGAGTTCAAGATCAGCATGAAAAGGACCAAGACTCCATCTCTACTAAAAACAGAAAAATGAGCTGAACATCATCACAGGTGCCTGTAGTCCCAGCTACTGGGAAGGCTGAGGCAGGAAGATCGCTTGAGCCCAAGAGTTTGAAGTTGCTTGGAGCTATATTCTTTCCATAGTAGAACATTCTACCCAGGGTGACAGAGTTAGACTCTGTTTAAAAAAAAGAAAAAGAGAAAAGAGTGAATGGTATATCCTGTCACACGTATGAGCATCTAAGGGAAAGGCACCAAATAGGAGTGAACACAACACCATAGTTGAAGCTCTCCTGGTCTAGACAAGTGGTAAAACAGAAAGCACTAGCATGCCCACTTAGTCCTATACTTGAAATACAAATCTTCCAGCTTAATATTTATTAATAAAAAAAAATTATGACATTTTGAGTTGATTCCCTTAAAGGGGAAGTGGTTTGTTTTACTCTACAATGCTTGTGAGCTTTACAGCAAGAACTAGAACTAACATTCTTTCCACTAAATTGGATTTCTTCTCAAGCTCTATTACCTATCCCTGGCACAAAGTAGGTGTCCAGTACATGCTTGTGGAATTGAATCGAATTTATATGATCTACTGGTCAATCTCTCCCTGAAATGCATCTTACTTTTCAGTTCAATAAACACCACTTCCACCTGTATTCTATAGGCTAGGAAACCTTGCCCACTCTTAACACAGAACCTCTAAATAAATAAACCCCTTACCCCTCACCTAGCCTGTACAGACACACACTTTAGTTTCTATATTGGTGTCACATCTCCAGACCCCCAGCACAATAAATGAAAAACAGACAAATGTCTTCAGAACAGGAAAATCCTCCACGTGCCACCTCTCACTCTTAGTTTAATGTTAATCCATTTCCCTATTTCTAGGCCAACAATATTCTCCCTCAAGTCCCAATCCCTCCTCTCTCTGGAATAAAGACTAGGTATTTCTTGAATTCATTTAATGTGTTTTTCCTCTCTTCAGCCCTCTTCTCTGGTAACGTCTTCCATATGTCTGCGAGCCATTGTGCTAAAGAACTCTGCCCAAAGTCCTTATTTATTTTGAGCGGATTGGAATGGCAGCCTTGAGTCTGGTATTTCCTCGCATTTGACAGCTTGAATTACAGACTTTGGGTACATTTAACGTAATCCATTCATGTGGAATGGCTGTTGTTCCTCTCATAGTAGTTTGAAAATATAAATATTTACAAACCCCTAGACAAAAGCTCTTACTGACAAGGTCTCTAAAGCAACAGCTTCATGAACAGGAATATTTCCACTTAGATATTTCCACTGACACAGTCTCAATTCTCCTGGGTCATGTGCACTCCATTTAATGCTAATGGAATCTTTGTGAAATCATTGAAACTTATCTCTCTATATGTCCAAATAGGGAAAGAAGCAGAGTGGGAGTGTGGGGTGCAGATTTTCTCAATACAATGCTATCAACTCCTTTAAGGTAAGCCAGAAATGAAATTTCTAGGGAATGTGTGAGCCCAGGGGAATTCCTACTACTTAGGTGTCTTCTCTATTCCAGGTACTATAATAAACACTGTGCTATCATAATTTACTGATACGTCACAATCTATTTTCTTAACATAAAAATGAGGTCTTGGGAACCAGATGGACTTACTCAATGTCAAACAGCTAGCAAATGGAGATTCAAGGGGTTTTATCACAGACTTTGTCCTATCACGTATGACTGGATAGATTAGGAAAATAGTAAATGTAAGTAATTTATATGCAGAGATACTAGGTCATGCTGAAAGAATTTATATTTCTGATATAGCTCCTCATAGCTACACATAATCTACAATACCCACATTAGATAGACTCCACTTGTGTCAATTTCCTCTACTTTATCAAGATATACCTCTCTCTTTTCATCTCTTTGAAGATCCATCCATTTATATTTTAAATGCATCCAATGCAATTATAAATTGCATCCATTTATATTAGTTGCAATTGATTTTAATTGTGTATGAGGAAAATAAAAAAACAATGCATTATATAAGATGGGAGAACAGTTCTTCATTTTAAAGAACATGTGGGACTATGGTGGCTCTACTTATATGAGTGACACATGATCATCTTATCTCTCCACTTCACCATCCCTTGGGTACATACCTCAATCTTATGGACAAAAATGTCTGCATTGTGGCTTTAAAACCTTATCCCAAATATTGTGAAGGGAAAAGAGGTGAGAAAATATACATATCATACCTAACGGAAAAATATTTCCTACACACTACTTCAGCTTGTATCTCCTTAGCTAAACCACTGTGGCACAATGCCACCTAGTTGCACAAGAAGAATAAGAATAGCCAAATGCAGGCTTAAAGGTGGGTGGTGATGTGCTCACCTGAAAATCATGGCTCAGCATTACCATGAATGAGGCTGTGGAAATTGGTCCAGTTGACAGACACTTGGGACTAAAGCTAGAAATTGTAACTATTGCTCTAGAAGTTCTGTCTTGGCTAAAAGTAATTTTAGCAGAATGAATATTGCGAATCAACTAGAAGTCTTTGGACAACCATATTTCAAACATCAGTTTACATGCCAGCATAGGGTGGTAGAAAGAGAGCTGGCTTTGACATCCAGCAGACCTGGATTCAATCTTGTTCTGTCTTCAGGTGGTTGTGGTATATCCACATAGAGATATAGGTATAATTGAGCTATTTGAAAAGTGAAGCCAGATACGAAACCTCTTTCTATCCTCTACCAATTTTTATCACAATACACAGTGAAGAGCAAGAGAGCAGTAATTATTTTTTCCTGTAATCTAAGTGAGTCATAGGATCTAACTGGCACTATTTATCAGATGTTTACAACTCAGGGCCCCAGAAAACCAAAATTTCAGGGCATAAGACCACAGACAAAGTGAAAACGCTGGAGCAAAGACTGTCAATCAATGTTTGGCCCCTCTAGATGCAATATGTTATCTTAGAATAGAAAAATATGAGGGCCAGCAAATAAGCCCTACAACTAGGGAAGGAAGGAAGAGAAAAAAAAATAGAGTCTTTTAAGAAAATGAGAAGGCTTTGTATATTTAAAGTTTTCATATAAAAATTGCATGCAGACAATGCCTCAGTGGGGAATGTGGACTAAAGGTCCACTCTCTAGTTACAGAGGCCAAATCAATGGCAAAGAGACCTGACCATTGACAAGAGAAAGTCCTGCGGAGTGCCGTGCAGTAGGGGGTGGTTGGCAAACAGCTGAGGAACAGGAGTTTGGACACATCCTGGAGACTCTGGTCAGTATTACTTTAACCAGCTTTGGCTTCATGAAGTTTTAATTGGAGTCATTTCTCCTGAATATGGCCAAGTAAGAAATGGATAAAAACAAAGAAATACAAAAACCACTCATTGGGAGCCCAATAGATTTCAGGACTAGCTCAGACAGAAAGAAATCTATGGGAGATTTTAACCCCTTCTCCACTGAAGATACACGTGTCAGTGGGAGTAATGAATTGTGCCTGGATCCTGGATTCATATTCCAGCCTGCTGATTACTTGCTATCTAGGGACCCTTAAAAAATTATGTGATGTCTCTGATCCTCATTTTTGGAATAATTAAAAACTAATACCTACTGCATAGGGTGGTAATAGAAATCAAATGAGATAAGAGACTTGAAACATCTTTGCGAGCTGCAAATCATAATGTTCATATGAGCAAATATCAGTATCTAATACAGAGGAATTTCACAATAGCTTTCCTCTAATTCTGATGATTATATATCTGATCACTTTCTGTGGTATCTTCTCATTTTAACATGGCCAATTTGTATTCTGCAGTTTTGGTGGTTTTATACTAGAAACAAATTTTATTAAGCATTAGTATGTAGTCAAATCATGATACTTTATAGCCTAACACCTTGTCTGTTGTGCAACTTCTATGAGAATGAGGCTGCGAAAGTTAATTGAGGTGACGGCTATTGAGATCCAAACTGGAAATTCTATTGTACATTTTCTGTCTTTGGTAAAAAGGGTACTGGAATAATATGCCTAACCTGACTATAAAATAAAACAATGTATTTCTTCATATGACTGTGAAAGTTACCAATAATAGTAAGTGAGGACTCAGAGCCCCTGATTAAAATTTAAGTTTTGAATAAAAAAGCATACCCTGTATTAGGAGAGTATGATTATGTGTTAATGATATTAAGAAATTAATCTGGTAATAAATGTGGTAAATTACAAGTATAGTAAACTTCAAAATTAAATTAAAGAGTATATTTTGATATGCAATTGAGCTGAACTAACATCTGTTTACACAAAGGTCTTCCAATAGTTTCCTTAAAGGTAACATGAATTTAAAATATACCTACCAATCTATAACTGGTCTCTTACATGTTATTCCAATTTAGCTGGGAAAGAGAAGAGTAAGAATGTTATTTGAAGAAAATACGAATTGGAATTTTTTTTTTAAAATTCAGATTAATATGAGAGTACAAATGATTAGGTTAAGTTATTTGCCTTTTTTAAGTACAGTTCAATCTGTAGTTGAGCCCTTCCTCTAGGGGGTGTTCTATATACCCTTATTTTGTGCCCATTAAGTAAGAGTTCTGCAATCCTCCTTCCTCCTCCACTCTCCTTCTTACTTGAATTTAATTGTGTTTTTCACTCAGTTGAGTGTGTAGTTATTTATCTATTGGTTTCGTATTAGTATTGTGTACATTGGATTCTTGCTTCTCCATTCTTGTCATACTTTACTAAGAAGAATGTGTTTCAACTCCATCCAGGTTAATACAAAAGATGTAAAATCTCCATCTCTTCTTATAGCTGAACAGTGTTCCAGGTATTTACATATGCCACAGTTATTAATCCATTCATGTTTTGTTTTGATGGACACTTGGGTTGATTCTGCCTCTTGGTGATTGTGAATTGAGCTGTGGCAAACATTCCAGAGCAAATATCTTTATGGTAAAATGATTTTTTTCTTTTGGGTAGATACCTAGTAATGGGATTGCTTGATCAAATGGAAGGTTTATTTTCAGTTCTTGGAGGATTATCCATACTTCCTTCTACAGATACTATATTATTTTGCAATCCCATCAGAAATGTAAAAGTGCTCCCTACTTTCCACATGCACATAAAAGTCTGGAGTCTTGAGATTTTGTGATGTGGGTGGGGCTAAGGTGACATATCAGGGTGGTTTTGACTTACATTTTTCTGATAATTAAGGATGATGAGCGTTTTTTATGTGTTTTTTGGCCATTCACCCGTCTTCAAAGTAGTTTCTGTTCATGTTTCTTGCCCACTTATAAAAGGGATTGTTTACTCTGTTCTTGTTGATTAGTTTGAGTTCTCTGTAGATTCTAGTTATCAGCCCTTTGTCAAATGACTACAATTTGTAGCATACAATATCTTCTACCATTCTGAAGGTTGTCTGTATGCTTTAGTTGTGTCCTTAGCTGTACAGCAGCTTTTTAATTTGATCATGTCTCATTCATTTGTTTTTGGTGTTGTTGCAATTGCCAGGGTGGTCTTCCTCATAAAATTTTTTCTCAGGCCAATATTGTTAAGAGTATTTCCCACATTTTCTTCTAGAATTTTTATCATTCTGTCTTTAAAATGTTAAAATTTTATCCAATGAAAGTCAGTTTATGTCAGTGGTGAGAGTTATGGATCAGTGTTCTACATGCAACTAACCCATTTCCTCACCACCATTTATTAAATAAGGATTCTTTTCCCCAGTGTATGCTTTCATTTGTTTTATTGAAGATCAGATGATGATATGCAGGTTCATCTTTGGTTCTTTATTCTGTTCAATAGATCTATATCTCTATTTTTGTGCAATGCCATGCTGTTTTGATCATTGTAGATTTGTAGTATAACTTAAAGATTAGTAACACAATGCCTCCAAATTTGTTTTATTTCTTGGGATTTCACTGGCTGTTCAGTTTTTTTTTTCTGGTTCCATATTAAATGAAGTACTATTTTTTTTCAAGTTTTTCAAAGTATGACTTGGATACTTCAATGGGGATTGCATTAAATCTGTAGATCACTTTGGATAGTATGGACATTTTAATAATGTTGATTCTTCCTAGGCATGAAATGGTACGTTATTCTATTTGTTAATGTCTTCTGCTATTTTCTTCCTCAGGATTTTGTAGTTCTTTTTGTAGAGATCCTTCAAGTCCTTTGTTAGGTATATTCCCAGGTATTTCATTTTCTTTGAAGCTACTGTGAAGGGTATTGTGTCTTTAGATTTGATCCTCAGCTTTGCTGTTATTGCCCACAAATCAGTAGCCTTCATATACTCCAACAACAGTCAAACTGGAAAATGTTGAAATATAGGGCACAGATACCTAAAAAAAATTATTTTAAACTATGACCTAAAAGATTAAAAAGATGGAGTTAAGTTTTAAGTCCAAAAGCTTTTACTGACCAGCTGAGTGACTTTGAAGAAGTTACAGATGCTCCATCAGTGCTGAGGTATGAATGTTTTTGTTTCCTCCAAAACTCATGTTGAAACTAAACCCCAATGCATCAGTCTTGAGAGACGGGGCTTAATGGGAGTTTACGTCATCAGGGCAGAGACCTAATGAATGGATTAACACCATTATACAAAGAGCTTTCAGGCATAGTCAGGCATAGGCTTGTTCTCTTTCACACTTCTACCATGTGAAGACATAGAGTTCACTATTCTCTTGCCCTTCTCCTTGCCACCATGTGAGGATGGAGCAAGAAGACTCATTTTTTTTTTTTTTTTTTAAGACATCACAGCTCACAGCAACCTCCAATTCCTGGGCTCGAGCAAGTCTCCTGCTTCTGCCTCCCAAGTAACTGGGACTACAGGCGCCCGCCACAACGCCTGGCCACTTTTTGGTTACAGCCGTCATTGTTGTTTGGCGGGCCCAGGCTGGATTCAAACCTGCCAGGTCAGGTGTACGTGGCTGGTGCCTTAGCCCATTGAGCCACAGGCGCTGAACCCAAAGACTCATCCTTAATCTTACATTTCCCAGCCTCCAGAGGAAATAAATTTCTGGTCTTTATAAATTACCTAATCTCGACTATTCTGTTATCATAGAAGAGTCAAAGACAGCAAGACTTAGTTTTCTTATCTGAAAAAACAAATAGTATTACAAGAACCCAGCTCTCAGTGCTGTTAGGAAAAGTAAAAGCAATAAGTTACATGAAAAGCAGACTGTCTCTTTGTGGTTTTCTTCTTGGCATATTTTACCTGTGTGCCCTTGGGCAAATTCTTAATATTTCTGAGCCTCAAATTTTTCATTTAGAAAATGATTATAATATCAGCAACCTACATTATTTGAATAGTGTGAGCATTAAATGTGTTAAGTATTAATACCCATCAGTATTTAGAGCCCAATACATATTAACAACTGAATGAATGGTATGTCTATAGCACAACACCAACACCTAGTAAGGACACAATAAATTATAAATATTATTATATTTATTCAAAAATAACTTACCTTCTAAGCAATACTATAAGATGGAAAGACTAAACCCATTTCATGTTTGAAAAGACTAAGGCTAGCAGCTGGGATATGGTGGAATTCCACAAATATCTTGGCACATAACCTAGGCTTTAAAAAAAATTCACAATAAGGTGTCATTCCACATGAAGTATTCTAGGAGTCAGGCAGAACCTCTTGTTTTTCAAAGTACATGCTATTTCCTTCAGAACCTTCTCACCTCAAATTTCCATCTTCAAATTGAAAAGGAAAGTTACTGCTATAAACTGACAGTTTGGAATTCATTACACTTGTCTAAAGTTCTGAAGTTTCATATATATGTATATGGAAGTTAAATACATTTTCTTGGATGTGATTTATGAGGACTTTCTGACAAAGTTCAAGAGGATCACTCATATTATACTCTTGGACTGTGTGCTATAATCTAAACACTAGAAGGAAAGTTTGGGAAAGCAATTCCCCAAACAGTTTCCCCATGGCTGAAATCACAGTCTCTCATATTTGAAACATTGGTCCTAAAGATTCAACTTGCCTTAAAATTAAAATTGACTCAAGTTATTATGAGTTTGTGGCTTATCTGGTTTATATTACATACCTAAAGTGAAACGAATACATCTACGAAGTCAATGGGAGAGAGAGAAAAACAGTGTCAGGCTCCAAGCCCAGGGGAGGTAATTCTTCTTAAGTAAAGACTTAAGTAGAATTACTTCCTTTCCTCTTCTGGGAGACACAGGCAGAAGTCAAATGGCTAGGCAGGGAATGAGAGTGTAATAGGACTAATCTCAACTTAAAAGACTGGCTGGCGTTCATGGCCTCTGTTTTGGACTACCCCGAGTTGTGTTCTGCTAGGTCCCTACCACGAGCATTACTTTCCAGATTGCAGCAGTCTGGGAGCTACAAATATCAATAGATCCCTTATTGCCAACAAAGCCATGATGTACCTTTTAAGGGTTCTGTATCAAGATGCTTCAAATGGCAAGTAATAGCAAATCCAAGCCAAACAAGCTTAAAACATAAAGGGGATCTATTGGCTCACGTAACTTACAAGTCCATAAATAGGACTGCTTTCTCAGTGGGGTTTAATTCACTGGCTCAAAAGAAAATGTTGTCAGGACTCAGTTTTTATTTTTAGCCTTGCTTCCCTCTTTGCTGACTTCATTTTTTTAAAGTTTACTTTGTCTCTGGCCTTAGAGCTTGGGTTTCCTTGTCCACATCCAGTGAGAAAAAGGGAGTGTTACCGTATAGTATGCATTGGGTATGAAGAGAGAGAGTGTGTGTATGTGTGTGTGTTTTGACCCAAACAAATAGAAAAGTGTCTTCTTTACACCCGTCAGCTAATCATTTCAAACGTGAGAATAAGATATGAGGATAGATTCGATCTAATCTGGAGCTGCCTCTTAGGAACCGAGATGGGGCTAATCTCATGGAATATTTAGGATTTAGAAGGTGGGAATTACACAGTGAAGAAGCAACTGAGTTTTCCCAAATTTTGTACTCGACCTCCCCCCCCCCCCATTTTTAGTTCCCCGTTGGGATTTTGCTTTTCATGTAGTTACTTCTAGTTTGGTCTATGTCTTACTTTTCTTTCTTCCTGAAATTTTATTTTCTTTACATGTTGTCTAAATCATATTCACTCTTTAAAGCCCAGTTCAAACAGACTTTCCTCCATGATACTCTTTCTGAGCTAGAAGTTCTCTCTCTGCCATCTTATTTCTGGCTGCAACTAATGTGTTCTTGCTTTCTGAGGCAAACAACTTCCAACCTTGTGCTCTGTTGCATTGCAAATGTGTCTCTCCCAAGAGAACTGCAGGTTCTTCCGGAATGAGTGTGTATTTCCTGTCATTGCTTGCCTGCAGCGTCAAATACCTGCCCTGCCTATCAGAGGGAACTCAGTGGGGTTTGGAGGTTATCATCCTGGTGACACACAGTCTATCTATTTCTATTATGAACACTAAGCCCACTGCTGCCTTTTTAAGGGGGTGTAAGGGCTTAGGGCTCTGAGAGTTCAATCCATTCCCACTCAGCAACTGGCTTTTCTAGTCTCCAATTCTTTACCTTTCCAAACTGGTTGGTGCAGCGAGCTTGTTAGGTGACAGCAGAGAAGCAAAACAAATAAACACACACACACAAACGAAACAAAAACAAGGGCTTTCACAAGTGTTTCTTTTTCTCTTTGCAAAAGTATTCCCTAATACAACAGACTTGGCCCATAAATCATCATTTGTGGATTGCAAAAAAGCAAGATGTCCCTACTTTTCCACTCCTTTCTTTCTTATAACATGACTTTATTTAGAGGACTTGCACACAAGGGGGGAAAATTATCCCATCTGTTCAGAAATGAATGCTTTGTTAAATAAGGGACCGTGCATAGTGTTGGAGCATGGAATAAGGAGAGGAAGTGGTTGAGGACACACCACCCTGGAGCCTTGAATATCCGTTAAGTATCAGGGTCTTTATCCAGGAGGTAAAGGGGGCCCACTGATAAGCCTAAGCTAAAGACCTCAGCATTTGTCTTCAGAGGGCTGGAAGTGCTATCTATTGTTATTTCATTTTTCACACACAGGAGGAAGGATTACTTTTCACTTTCAAATTTTGCTATTCTTATTAACTTTGATGACATCATTCAAAGATATCTCAAATTTAACACATTTAAAAACAAAACTGGGTTTTCTCTTCTCCCCAAATATGGCTCTGTCTTTCTATCTTCTTCTCAGCAAATGACTCCATCTTCCAAGTTGCGCTGATGAACACCCCGGGAAGCACCCCTGATTCTTCTCCCTACGTGGCTCCCCACACCAATCCATAAATGTCTCGTAAATTCCATTTCTGTACGTCTCATTGAGTCCCTTCTTCTCTCTCCTGGTCTGATGGCCACTGACCTGGCCCAGTGGCTCCTGCATGTCTGTGAGAGCCATTCCACGGTGATTTCCAGCCCGTGAGGGTCCATCTCATTCTCCACAACAGGTGGTCCTTTGGCCCCCAACTCCTCCTCCTGTTTCAATTCTTTCCACTCTTTCCTTTTTCCAGTCAACTCCTTAATTCCTCAAATGTGTCTGTCTTTTTTCACCCTGAGAGGCTTTATGTATGTCATTCTCTGTGCTGAAAATGTTCCTTCTTCAGCCTTTTCATGAGGCTTCACTTTTCCATCCTGTAGATCTCTGCTAAAATTTCATCTTTGCAAATAACATTTTATCTTTCCATTGCTACACTGTCTGAGTTTTTGTCCCCTATTATTCTTTATTCTATCTCTTTGTTCACGGCCCTTACCACATAACACTTTTAAGGGTGTGATTCTTTACTGTCTTAATTTTTATTTTTGTGTTATGGGTATGATTCTCCTGTCAGAGCATGAATGTGCTGAGTAGGAATTGTGCTAGCTTTGAGGACCATTTCATCCTCAAATCCAACACTGTCATACCCTCAGGACTGTATTAAATACCTACTAAGTGGAAGGAATGTCTGCTAATTTCTGCCTATCTATTGAATTTCATGGTATGTTTATTGAGTCTGTGTTCCCTCAGATTATGAAACAGTGAGTAATTTAAATGCCTTTACTATCTAAATAACTGATGTCTCTTTTTCAAAGGATTATTAAGACTATGGGAGTGAGGGTTTCCTCACTACTGGAAAGTATCCTTGACGGAATTGATGAATACACTTGAGGCATATCTTACGAAATGGAAGGGTGGAATCTGTGGAGAATGATAATTTGTATCCTTATATGGCAAAGCAGACCTTGCCAAGTAAAGATTCTCAAATCCACAGAGTCCTTGTGGTCTATGATATGCCACTGCAATTCACCCAGTGACACTGAGCAATGTTTTCCTGGGAGTGAATGTGTAAGATTTCAGCACATTTGTTCTTAGCTGCGTGTTTGCCAAGGTCTGACCCTACACCCCTGTTGCATTCATTCTAATCCTATGTTCTATTTCCATGAGAAAAATTACTCCATGCCATCTTTACAGATATCAACTTTTTACTGGCAAATCTTAAATGCAAGTTTCTAATCCCAATCTGACCTTGTGGCCAGCTGGTTTCCCATCAGCTTTCATCATGGGTTTCTGATACTTCTCTACAGGCAGGATTTGAATCTGAGCCTGAGAAATCCAAGCCCACCCCCCCCATCCCCGTCTCTAACCCTCAGCTGTGCAATTTACTGCTTTCTTTTGCCAACATTTTCTTTGTACATTGCTTTGTATTTTCACCTTATTAAATTCCCCCTGTTCGTATATAAAGTGGGGAATGTTTCTCAGCCTCGTTTTATACAATTGTGATGATTATATACCACGCAGTTCTAGAGAGGGCCATTTATACAGCAGTCTTTGTGAATGGTGCCCTCTGGAGTTATATGTCTGGAAATATCTGACTCTTTTCTGCTTTTTCCACCTCTGGTACCAAACACAAGCCTTTGTGCATTGTGGGCACCAAGGACACGCTGTTGACAGACTATTTTGGCCAACAGTGAGGATCAAACAGTGTCAGAGAATGTCAAATCCACACCCTCAATCTTCTTTTCTGGTTTCTATGAAGTGCTTGCCATGTTTCCCGTCTCCTGTTGTTGTTTGCTTCCTTCTGAAAAGAATTTGTTTATATTAAGCATTGTCAATTTATCTTTTACTTCCTTGTATAATCCTCCCATTGTGTAGGCATAAAGTTCAACAAAGCAACCCAGAGCTACATAGAAGTGATTTCCTGATGGCTTTGCCCAGAGATTGGTCATGGTGGTTACTCAATCAGAAAATTGGAACATAAAATTTTCTATGCTGAGTACTTAGATAACATATTTGCTACTGTGATAGGCAACTACACGTCCCTCAATCAGGAACTGTAGCTCTCAACTACAGTGCCTCAGTCAAGAAACTCAGAAGCAATGTCTGTGTCCCTTTGACTAGTTTAGATCTTGACATTTGGTAGGGGCTCTCCAAATAAGTGAACGAAGTTGGAGTTAACCTTTGCCTTAATAGAAATACTCTTGGGTCGTTGTACCAAATCCAATGTGACTCAATAGAAAAGCTCTGATGGGGAAACTAACCAGATACATGACAACAAGAAAGGTCTGCCTTTTTAAGGCTTTAGGGCTGTAGTTACAACTTATACTCACGTAGAATTTATGTAATTAGATTTGTGTATTTTTGCAATTGGGATGCTGTGAGTCTATTACTTATGCCAAACTCATGAGCTCAAGCAGTCAACCTGCCTTGGCTTGCCAGAGTGCTAGGATGTTATATCTGTTTGAGCACCTATCATAATCACTTTAAAAAATAATTTGTGTATTTATATAATTAATTATCAACAGATGCCTACAGAACATTTCTTCAGTTTTTCATCTTTATACCCTTTAAATGTTCCTGGGAAAGACTTTGGCCCATGTTAGACATTCAATCATTTCATGAGTTAATGAATCAATCAATGAAGAAAAGAATAAAGCTGCCATTCCTGGTCAGAACTCCTTGAGGGACTGTGCAGAGTCCTCATCGGACCCAGAATAGCCCTTGAACCATTGCAACTGATCTGGATGTATTGACAAAAAAGGGAGACATGGATATAACTGGAGCTTGACGGGTCACAGTTACTGTAATCAAGTGTTAAATTAAATTAAGCTCCGAGCTTCCTAAAGGTAAAACCTGGAGGGACTACATGACAGATTAAGCAGATTCTTTCATCTGCTGAAAACAACATAAAGAAATGAGTGTACAAGGTATTATGGTGAGATCAAGGAAAGAAGCTCATACTAGAAAACCTTTGAGATTTTTTTTTTTTTTTCGAGATAGGGTCTCAAGCTTCAGCCCTGGGTAGACTGTTGTGGCATCACAGCTCTCGACAACCTCAACCTCTTGGGCCCAAGGGATCTTCTTGCCTCAGTTTTCTATTTTCAGTAGAGACAGGGTCTCGCATTTGCTCAAGATGGTCTGAAACTCATGAGCTCAAGTAGTCCACTCACCTTAGCTTCCCAGAGTGCTGGTATTACAGGCGTGAGCCACCACATCCGGCCGCTCTGAGATCTTTTCTAACAGTAACTTTCCAGGCCGTCTCAATGCACAATTTGGAATGTGTCTATATCTACAACAGGACAGACCTAAAGGGCTTTTTCTTCAGGATGTTTCTTTTTTTATTTGCTTGTTTTCTTTTTCCTCCTGGTCTTTTATTTTAATGAGTCTTTGGTCATGGTGGTTACTTGGTTGCTCAGTATTGGTTTGTTCACAGTATCCTGGGAGTCTCATAACAACTAAGGGCAGGAACACCAGGGCAATTTCCAAATTGATAGATAACACATATTTGAGAGGAAATCTCATTTTAATCAAACTTGGTAAATTCCAAAACCTAATCCACATGAGTTTATTAAAACCTCATCTAAGTAGATCTCAAAACACTCCAGTCAGTATTTGAAGATCAAAGGTCCACTAATTTTTTTAATGTCATGATTGGACCACTTTGACTGCAATTTTGAATGCAAGTTTCTTAATTCATCACTAAATTGTTTCCCATGGAAACTGCAGAAATTGGTCATATAAATTGTAAAGTGGGCCGTGTAATGCTGAGTTACGCCTTAGTAATGTGCTTATTTAATCTTTATCCACTCAAGATTTTTTAAAAAATGGACTACTAACTTAAATTCAAAATTATTGGCTGTTTTTGGAAAAGTATGTCTTAAAAAAATGCCTTCTGAGCTCCACAGCACAATTCACATTTTAACTACTATTATTAATATTTCAAACATGAACAAGATATCAGTGTAAATTTTAGAGGTTATTTCAAAAGAAACTGAATACCATAATACATGCAATTATGCACCTGTAAAATGCTTTTCCTTCATAAACATCTTTAATCTCCACAAGAACCTGGGGGAGGTCATCAGTCACAGGGAAGGACAGAGAATTAGAAAGTAGCCACTTTTCCTTCCTTCTGTAACTTTCAGAATAACATTGAATATGTTCATTTATAATCACTTTTCCATTCTTAGAGCACAAAGATTAAATATCAGGGGGCTATCACAAGCAAAAGAATTCCTGGTATTAAATAATATTCTGACTCAAAAAAAAGCTTGACTGGCAAGCAATAATATTCTGCTGTAGGGTAGAAGTGGGAGGTAAAACCTCAGGATGTTTCACTTTCATGCCACTATTAGTTTTCCCAAAGAGAATGGCCTCAATTGTTTGTTTAGAAACTCTTGGGATCTTTCAAGGTTGATCAACTCCAGTTATGCTTTCAGACTGTTTTCTATCCGTCTGCTTCCTCTCTCACCCCAAGTCTCTTCCTTCTTGCCTCCCTTGGTTCCCCTCTTCCTCTCCCTTCATCTTTTTACCAATATTGATTAAACATCAGCCATGCATCAGGCCCACACCAAACACTGTGTCACACACTGGTGATATAAAAGTCAATAAAACATTCTCCCTATCTCCAAGGTATACTTCAGATAACTCATTTTCACACGTACTGCTAAAATGTTCATGCTTGTAGCCTACGCCTCTCAGATGTGAACTATATAAGAATAAGGACATAGCCTAAGGGTAACAAATACCTGACATGGCAAAGGCACTCACTTCCTATTACTAAATCTAAGCTCATATCTTAATCCAGTGTTTCTTTAATTATTTTGCAGAACACTAGTCAACTGGGAGCATGTTCTAAGTAAAAAGAAGTCTGCTGGTATATATATATGGGCAATGCAGCATTCTCTATCTCCTGCTGAGAGAAGCACAAATCATATTAACTAATTCAAGGCAATGAGAAGTCCTTTGAGAACAAAATATGCTTAACCTGTCGAGCGCGGTGGCTCAGGCCTGTAATTCCAGCATTTGGGAAGCAGGGGGATTGCCTGAGCTCACGAGTTTGAGACCAGTCTGAGCAAGAGCAAGACTCCATCTCTTAAAAAAATAACCAGATGTAGTGGTGGGCACCTGTAATCCCAGCTTCGTGGGAGGCTGAGGCAAGAAGATCGCTAGAGCCCAAGAGTTTGAGATTGCTGTGAGCTAAGATGCCACAGCATTCTACCGCGGGTGACTGTGAAACTCTGTCTCAAACAAAAAAAAAAAAAAAGAAAGAAATGCTTAACCTGACTTATGTCAACTTTTCCAAGTTTATTTGACCATATAAATTTAATGTTTAATACAGCATCACATGGAGCTGATCATCTGGGATTATGCTTCTAGAGTATGCTTGTACTTCCTTGGGAAGCTGACTGCAGACATATTTGAGATAAATAGAGGCAAGTAAATCCAAAGCTATTTAAGCAGCTTCACATGGACTTAACCAGATATTCATGTTTTGTTTGCCTTCAAATACACCATGACTAGCCATAGCCACTCCCGGAGCACCTGAGCCACAGTCCCTGTCTTCCTTCTTTTGTCCTTACTCCTGAAAGGACCTCTTTCCTTCATTTGTTTTGCTCCCAGCTCCCACTCCTCAACTCTTTTCCATCAGTGGTCTCAACAATGAGAACCCTTGTTTCTAAGACCTGAGTCAGATGTCTCCACCTCCTGAAGATATTTTTAGTTACTGTGTTCCTAAGCCCTCCCACCCTACCCAGTGCCCCTAGGGGAAATCATTTTGCCCTCAGCAATTGACCCAGCAGTATTTATTTCTCTCTATATTTTAATATTTCAACAGAACACATCAGCTTAGCTCTTTGTACAGTTATTTGCAAGTGGAAACTTGTCAATAAACATGGGTGTTGGATTGAAATCAATGTTTTATATATACCAGATTGACCAGCCTCTGTGTACACTCTACTGTTCCTGGGTCCATTTCCTTCTTACGATATTATCAAAAAACAGGATGATTGTACAAATGATGGGAATAAACCAGTTTGAAAGCTGGTTATACCATTTCCCAGGTTGTTTTCTACACCATTTATGTAGTGTAGAGTGTAAGTTGGTGCAATATTTTTAGTGTAGACTATTATTCTGCTCTTATTTATTACCATGCAAAGCACAGGAAGAGTGTATGGCACACAGCCATTTTATCTGGCACCTGTGTGCTTTCAAAACAAAGGGTGGTTTTCTTTACTGACTTCGGAATTCAGAACCTCAAGTTACTATTTGAATATATAATTTGTAGGGAGAAGCCATTGGTGGAAAGTATATCTCTATTTCTAGTTAAAAATCTTTGCAGATTCCTATGCTATAATTGGGTTTTAGCCTTCATATGAAAGCTATAAATTAGCTTCATATTAGGGTTGAGTACATTGGATACTTTTTCTTCCATTCTTAAATTAACTAAACTTAGAATCAAACTTTTACTTTTTATAAAAACTATTCTACTAGATTTTCCAAATTAGCAAAGCATTTCTATAAGGGAAAATGTCTTTGACGTCTTTCATGAATAAAATGCACTGCAAAATAGTAGTCTTTCCCTTTTCATTTTCTTTTTCGTTATTTTATAATGTTAAATTTATGGTTTACAAATAAATATATTTCACCGTATATTATTAAAAACTAATTATTCAAAACTATGAACAGTTGATAGACCTTTTTGTTTTAGATATTAATACTGTATATCAGCAGCTAAAATAGTTCGTTGTCTCCCTTCAATTTGATGTAAATTTATTTATTTATTTATTAGAGGGTGTCACTACCTTGCCTAGGCTGGGCTCGAATTCCTGGACTCAAATGACCCTCCTACCTCAGCCTCACAATTAAGTGGGACCACATGCCAGGCCTTTCCTGTATATTAAATATGTTTGGAGAAATATTTTTGATCTCATTTTTATTTTAAATGATCCATTTCTAGGAAAATGCATAACAGTATTCTGAATCAGACCATGTTTGTATTTGAAACTTTTTAAATCTTATTTTAGTTAAGGTATTGAATTCTTTTTAATTCCCTCAAATTACTTTCTTTTTTCCTTTTTAAGATACCTATAAGTTTTCCTCTGAAAAACTGAGTTATAAACTATGCTGGAAATAGAGGGATGATAGTCTAGAATGAATTGTATGTATGAGTAAAAGAGACTTTTATGTGCCACAGTTAAGTAGACAAAGCTGAGACATATTTAATTTTTTGCTAGAGTAATTAAATTCGAAAGATTTCTTTTCAAAATGTAACTTTCCTTAAATTTAAAATGCCAGAGGCAAATTATTCCATAAAATACAGGCTGATGTCAGAGTGAAGTCAGTTATCATATGCATCAACTTCAACAAAGGGTATTGTGAACACTTGCTATATTAAGATAAAGATTGTTACAGTTTCAGTAGTTGTATTAACAGCATCAATAACAGTAATAGAAGCAATTAGTAGCAGTAGTAATAGTATTGATGATGGCAATTGTAATAACTAATAATAGTACCTATCTGAGCACAATTCTAAATATTTTACTTATAATTATTCACTTAATCCTCACAATTCCATGAGGTGGATGCTAGGATGACTCCCATGATATTTATGAGGAAACGTAAGCGCAGAGAAAAAAATTAGATTCCAAAATCACATATAGTAATTGAAATATATGTATTTAATAGCAGAAATTGTGGCCTGAGCCCATGCAGTTAACCACAGCACTATATTCAGTAGCTCAACCATGAAAGAACATCAGATTCGGAATCAGATAAATATAAGGACTCACAAGGTCCTATAGAATAGCTTCACACAAGCCTTTAGGAAAATGAGAGGATAGAAAAGAATTTCCAACATAAGGCAGCATCACAACTCATCAACCATATGGAAAACAATGACTGTACAATTTCAAAGAATCTAATAAGTACAACAGGAAGAAAAAAAAAAAAAAGCAAAGACAGCCCTAGAGAGACCTGAAAACTTACAGGTGTGAACCTTCTATTTCTTGTTTGGATTATGAACTGTCAAAATATGCCTGAGATATTTCCGTTCCTTGGGAGTTCAGATCTAAATTTGCTGTGTGGTCTTTTATACTCTATTTGACAAGTAGCCAAAGCCACGTGGTGGAAGTGATTACACCACCAATGCTTCTATTTGTAAACTACATGAACGAGCTAGAGCGGAATGTCTCAAGAGGTATTTCAAAGTTTGAATAGTACATTGTAGTTCACTCACTAGTCCCTATCATCTTTATCTTGACAAGATCAGTACCAGACTTTTAAACATCCCAGAGATAAGCATAGAGATAACCCTGTCCTTAGGCAGACAAGATAATCACGTCTGCTTTTGGATGACTGGAGTTTTAAACTTTAATCAAGTTCAATGTATTCATTTTTTCTTTTTATGGTTAACACTCTTTTTATTCTCTAAAAAATCTAGTGCTATTCCAATGTGGTGAAGACATTCTCTGATATTTTAACTTACCATTCTGGAAACTTACAATGTAGCATTTAGAATTAAATCCATCTATGTAGAATTTAAATTTCGGGATGGTATGAAATATGGGCCAAGGGTCACATTTTACACATGGTTAACCAGTTGCAGCACTGTTCATTGAAAAGATTTCACTTTCCCAGTTAATTGAATGGGATCCCTTGATAATAGTCAGTTGGCAGCATAAGAATGGGTCTCCTTCTGGACTTTCCTTCTTATTATTTATTTATCTTTACATCAATACCACACTGTCTTTGGGTAACACATTAACCGGTAGGGTAGGTCCTGACATTAGCTGTCTTAAGTGTTAAAACTTTTCTCTTCTTGAAGATTGTTTTGCCTACTCCAGACCCTTTGTATTCCCATGTAAAAATCAGATTGTCAGTTATCCCATTGCCAAAAATAGCCCATTGGGACTGCAATGTAAAAACAGAACAATTTCAGAAGAATGAACATGTTAATAATATTGAGTCTACCCATCTATGAACTTTGGTTTATCATTTATTAGGTTTTGGTTTTGTTTTTAACATTTATTTTAAGAGCATTTTGTGGGTTTTAGGGTAGAGGAATTTCACATCTGTCATTCGATTCCTCCATATTAATTTTATGTTTTTGATGGCATTGCTAACTATCTGTTTATAGTTTCATTTTCTGATTACATATTACTAGTTTATAAACATACGATTACTCAAAGAAGAAAAGAATAGATTGGCTGGGTGGTTACCAGAGGCTGGTGAATAAAGATGTAATTGGGGAGCCGTTATTCAAGTGGAATAAACTTTCAATTATACAAAATGACATGGTTACAGAGTCCCAGCCCAGCATTTGTCTCTATTCCGCAATACTTTAACTTGTACTTACAATTTTGTTAGGAGGATAGATCTCATGCAAAATGTTCTTACAGTAAAAACAAGGCAAAACAAACAAAAATAAAACAAAGCAAAAAAAGCAGAGGGATGCAAGGAGATTTTTAGATATGATGGACATGTCTGTTATCTCGTTTGTAGGGATGGTTTCATGAATGTTTCCCACGCACAACTCATCTAATTGTATGCATTAAATATGTGGAATAAAGTTACCTCAATAAAGCTGGTAAATAAGAAGAAATAAATATACAACTGAGTTTTGTATATTGACCTAGTGTTCTGGAAACTTAGCAAATCACTTGCAATTTCTAGTAGTTTCTTGGTAGAATTCTTAGGATTTTCTATCTACACAATCTTATTGCCTGTGAATAAGGGCACTTTATTACTTTTTTTTCCATCTGTATGCTATACATATAAAATGGACATTGATCTGACAACATATCTTTTAAAATATAAATATTTTGTCAAGGATGAGTTCCTAAAAAATTCAAAGCCAGTACCTTTTTCTAAACAGGAAGGTTATATAGAAGGTTCATTACTCCAGGGTCCTGGAAGAAAGGAAGAAGGAGCCAAAATCTGGCGTTTGCTCTGGCTAGCGAGCCATTTATTCCTCCAAGCGTTTAGAGTGGGACTGAATTGCTCCAGTTAAAATGGAAACTTTTCCTAATGCGTGGAAGCAATCTGGGAAAAAAACTTTCATGGGACTATAGAAGCTCTGAAGAAAGCACTGAAATCACAATGGGTGGAGGAGGCCTACAGAAAACACAAGAAAAATATGATGAAAACATGTTTTCAGGGTTTTTTAAAAAATCAATCTACTCTCAATGATATGGATTTTATCCATTTTTCTTTTGTTGCATAATTTAAACCTATTAGTACAATATGATAGGTAAACAACTACAGTTCTTTCACCATTCACGTCTTTCTTCATTGTCTATAAATATTAAACAGTGAGACACAAAATGACTAACACACAGTCCCTGTACCTTTGTGACCATTAGCAAAATAGCTGTCCTTATCCTTAGGCAGGATGCTAAGAGAAATCTGACCTCAGGCACCATCATTCTTTGCTCTTGACAGTGACTTTAATGGAACAGAGCCAAACCCCACACTCCAAAAACAGCAAATAGTTTAGATACGAGAAAGAGGTTTGAGTACAATAAATCAAAGGTATTTTCTGGATACTTGACTCATATAAGCTTTTTTTTCTTTTCCATGGGGGCTATTAGAAGAAGTATTTCTCTTCCGGATGGTATCTTTTCATACAGTGCGAGCCTGAGAAGGCTCAGCTTGATGAGAATGTCCTGGAGGAAGCACTGATAACACTCTGAACTTATTTGCTTGTTTATGTCTCTGTGTATATCATTACTTGTCTCTGTGGTGGTCTGGGAGAAAATAAGGCTAGTAAGTAAGAATTGAGTTAAAAAAGTAAAAAAAAAAAAGTGTATGGAATTTACTCACCTAAGCATTATGGAGACATTGTGATTTTTTTTTTTATAGGTGGAACAGATACTTTTTATGACAAATGTCAAATTACATCGCTCTGCAGTTGGAGATAAAGGAGATCTAAATCTCTAATTGCTGAACATTTTCACGTGTGATATAGTCTCTGTATAATCACAGCGAACACTGCAATTAATTGAACATTGCCAAAGTTAACGCAATCTGCATGGTCCAGAATGTCAAATTTAATTTTAATCTTTTTAAAAGGTAAGTTAATTTTCTAATTGGTTTGAAGTCTTCCCCAAAGCATTCTCTTCAATCTTAAATCTTTTCATTGTGCACAGGAATAAAGTGATGTGCTTGGCACAGCAGATGAAACACATTGCTATTGTACCTGACAGCAAAAAATTTAAACTGACAGGAGTTTCTTAAAAGAGTTATAGAAAAAGTGGACTTTGAAATAAGAGTTCAGTCGATAGATACTGGTGTGACGCCGGTCACACTGGGGAAAGTTTCCCTTTTCAGCATATCTTCTTTCTACCTAAGGAACTAAAACTTTTCCCCCTCTTATTTACAGCTTATTAAAAAGCTTTGGTGTCCAAACTACTAAAAGCAGTTGCAAAATCTGAAAATGTGCACAGTTCCATAACCCTTTGTTTTAGCTTTACTTTCTAAATTAAAGATGAATCTGATTCCCTCTTTGCCTCAAGGAAAAAAAAAATAATAAAATAGATATAGGGTTATGTATCACATTATATTAACTCAGTTTTCTATGTTTAAAGAATAAATTTATTCTCTTCCTTGCCCCAAATGAGAATAAACCATGTTTCTCCTCACTCTTCTCCGCAACTGTAATTAACTAACACCCACTCAGTTTATAATGTTGCAAGAGTCACTCATATCATTAGCTAATTATTCAGCAAATTCTGTTGCATGTATATGCAAATATACTAAAATACTTTTATTTCTGGCACTTTCTCAGTCCATTTGGTCATTACTTCATAAGTAATGCACTAATAAACAGATCATCTTCCTAAATATTTTGAGCTTTCTGCTCCCTGAAATATGCCACAAGTGTATTTCCCTACCCCCATTTCAAGGTAGGCCTGGTTACATGACTTCCTTTGGCCAATAAAATGTGAGTGAAATGGATGTGTACTATTTCCAGGTGAAAACTCTAAAGTCAGTTTATAAATTTTCCATCTTTGTCTTTTTATGTCTTCACAATTAAAGAAGCTCAGAAATGGAGCTAAAGAATGTGGAGCAGAGCTTTCCAGTGGACCCTTAATAATCTGTTGATGTATTTTGTGCAGTGAAATGCGGGAAGAAAAGGTCTGAATCCTTTCCATGTTGAGACTCCTGTTTCCTTTTCCACTACATCTTCAGGGAAGGATAATAATGGTATATATGTGAAGTTTTAACTACCAGATTTTAATAATTTGTATCTCCAAGTCCCTATAAACTCAAGCATGTGGCCTAACTGGACATGGACTTTATAGATGTGAGAGACATACCACCACTTAATAAAACATTCAGCTCATCAGGTACAAAAGCTCAACTTCAATATATCTAAAAAAAAAAATAGGGTGTCCCAAAAGTCACCCTTAAAATATCTGTACATAGGGAAAAAGGGGAAACATGGCTAAGTGCATCCTTATATATACAATATTTATGACACAATGTTACAAAATATTTACCAATATTTTCTACATATTGGCCACCTCTTTGTAACATTGTGTCAGGAATATTATATAAATAAAAATATATTTAAATATAATTCCCCATTTTCCCTATGTGTGTTGACTTTAGGGGCAACTTTTGGGACACCCTATATATAAAGCTGATAATGATAAAATTTAAAAAATGATAAATTAATTATAACAGTTATGCCAAGAATCTCTTAGAAACTACAATAGACATTACTGAAGAAATTCATCTTTTAGACAGGACAACTATTAAGCTTGATTTAATGTATCTGTATAGAATCTTACTAGTAAAATTAGAGAACCCATATTGTTTGCAAGTAGGCAGGAAACACATTTGAAACTTGAACATGTATGTGACCAAAAAGGAAACCTCAATAATATCAGACATCAGTATCATATAGATTCTTCCAGAGTACGGGATGGAGAGAAAACATTCCTCTACCTGGTGTATGATCTAGCTTATCCTAAAACCTGACAAATAGGCAAGGATAATATATGAAAAGTAAAAATTAGAGCACCTTAGTTTATTTGTAAACTCCTGAGCAAAATATGAAAACAACAATTCTAGGGGTTTACAGAAATCAAGATCAAGAATCATGACTGAGCCAGATATATTCCAGGTATACGAAAAATGTTATTTTTTAAAATCCATAAATGCTAACCACCGTATTAACAGATAAGAAAAAAATGTGATATCCCAACAGATGCAGAGAATATTTGCTGAATTTTAACATCAATTCATCATAAAAATGCTTAGTAGTTGAGGAAGAAAAGAATCTCCTTAACCTGTGAAATTATCTACTGATATTCTACAACAAAAATCTGTTTACTGTTTAAATCTTTCTCATTTAGTCAAGAGACAATCAAAGTTGCCCACTGTTGCCACATCTACTTCATATTTTACTAAAGGCATCAGCCTATAATAGTAACATAAGTTAAACAAACAAAAGATGTACAGTTAGTCAAGGAAAAAAAGAAGGCCGTCAAAACCTTTATTATCACATGTGATTGAATTATTTTCATTGAAGAGAAAATATCAGTTGTGGAACTTTATTAGAATTAATACATATGGCAAAGAGGTTAGATATGAGATCAAAATGCAAAAATAAATTGCATTTATACCTAATAGCAATAGTGACCATTCTTCCACTCTCAGCCAAATCTTGGTGCTACCTAGCATTTGTTGATGAAAACTGACCTCCTTATAATTCTATATTAGGTTGCCCATTTTTTCTCTGACTGCCACATCATAACAGATATTAAACATGTATATGCGTGTGTATATATAAATGGGAGGGTTTGTGTATGTATACAAATGTATGTTTACATATATACATATTTGTTCAGTAATCTGGAAAATGAGCAAGGCTGGTTTTGACCAGAGGGAACCCACCCAGAATAACTTATCCTATATGCTCTTACAGGGTGATAAAGTAATCTGAAGCCCATAAAAGGCTTTTGTAAACAATTTGTAGATATTAATCTAGCAGGTAAAAATATGCAATTATCCCTGAGGAAGCTATTTTTTAAATAGACCTGATTAAAATAGTGATTCTGTGTATGTGTAACAGTCATTTGATTCATTCTGCTGGTAACAGAGCCTACTTAAAACAAACAGAAAACTCTTACAGCTTATTTCTTTTCTTTCTTTTTTTTTTTTATTGTTGGAGATTCATTGAGGAACCAGGCTCGTATGGCTTATTTCTATTGTAATACTGAATTGACTCATAAAACTATTCATTCACATTTTCTCCAATATCTTTCTTTCTACCATGTGCATCAGAGACTATTCAGATCAGGTATAGAAGTCAGTTCAATGTGAATCAGGTTTGAAATGCTCTTTTAAACTCAAGACCTATAAAATAAGATTTCTGCAGTGGTTTGTCAATATTAAGCAGTTTATTCAGTGGTGGAATGACAAATAACATTAATAATTGGCAATTATTTTAAAAACCTTGCTATAAAACTTGTTTATAAAAATATAACTGAACAATTTATCTTTCAAACTAATTTCTGTCTATAACCTTATAAATATTCTTCTTCTCAAAAAAGTATATAATTTTTTTTTTTTTATTGTTGGGGATTCATTGAGGGTACAAGAAACCATGTTACACTGATTGCATTTGTTGGGTAAAGTTCCTCTTACAATCGTGTTTTGCCCCCAAGAGGTGTGGCACACACCAAGACCCCACCCCCCTAGCTCCTTCCCTCTCTCTGCTCTTCCTTCCCCCACCCCTCTCTCATTGTTTCTCTCTCTGCTCTCCCCTTCCTTCACCCCCACCATGCCATTAATTGTCATTAATTGTCCTCATATCAAAATAGAGAAGATGGGATTCATCCTTCTCCATTCTTGTGATGCTTTACTAAGAATAATGTGTTCCACTTCCATCTCAATGGAGAATAATGTGTAAAGTCTCCATTTTTTAAATAGCTGAATAGTATTCCATAGTGTACATATACCACAGTTTGTCAAACCATTCCTGGGTTGGTGGGCATTTAGGCTGTTTCCACATTTTGGCGATTGTAAATTGAGCTGCAATAAAAAGCCTAGCACAAGTGTCCTTATGATAAAAGGATTTTTTTCTTTCTGGGTAGATGCCCAGTAATGGGATTGCAGGATCAAATGGGAGGTCTAGCTTGAGTTCTTTGAGAGTTCTCCATACTTCCTTCCAAAAAGGTTGTA
>CAUYON010167731.1:0-20454 GCA_963573935.1 Arctocebus calabarensis
GTGATCAAGAAAATGCCATGAAGGCTATCTGTAACAGTACGATGAAAACATTTCTGAATGTATATGAATCATGCCCTATGATTGCACCAATGTACAGAATTATGATTCAATAAAATTATAAAAAAAAAAACAAAAAAAAAACAGAAAAAAATACCTTTTTTTCTTTATGATGGAGAAAATGATATTCACTACTTTATAGAGCAGAACATTTGACATTATCATCTAGGAAATGCAGAAACAAGGATTTTATGAATGGTTTTGTTTTCAGATTTTAGGGGGTAGTTAAACCTTTTATAACAAATTATCATCTTTTATATACTCCAGTAAAATGTTATTTTCACTATCTTCATTGCATTGGTTGACTCTCTAAGAAAACATATTTTGAAAACATAGTAGTTGACTGCAAATTCCTTCAATGTAGCCAGAAAGATCATTGCTAATCACACCATAATTTTTTATATCTATTTTTAGTCCTAGTAGTGGTACAGGACAGGTAGGCCCCAGCCAGCTTAGCAGAGCTGAGCTGGAGGACCTGCCACCTCCACCTTGGTGGTATTGGTGTGGTGGCAGCCGGCAGAGGAACCAGCAGGCTGGAGGGTAGGCAAGGGGGGGACCTCCAACTTCCACCTGAGGCTCCAATAGCCAAACGAGCAGGACAACTGGGAGACACTGGTGCCTTGGTGTTTCCTTCCCTTTGCACTTATGACTGAATAACGGAACCTCCATTTCCTATGCCTAGGTCAATTTCATATAAGTTTGCTAGGCCTCAATTCCGTGAAGAGACTGTGTTCATTCATTAATACATTCATTCACCTTGCCTCAGCGGAAGAGACTGTGTTCATTCATTTCCTGGCCAAGGAACCCATGCACTTATATATACCCCGAGACAGGGAGAGATGGAGACAGAGAGAAAGGGAGAGAGCTTTTCTCTCCCAACTTGAGTTCTCTCTCTCTACCGGGAGCTTTAGTGTTTTTTGTATTCTTTTCTATAAATAAATTCTGTCTTACCACTGATCTGTGGTCCATGAATTTATTCTTCAAATCACTGGAACCAAGAACCTGAAATTCCGGTATCAGTAGGATACATTTTTTTTTTTAACTATGTGCCTTAATTTATAAAAAAAAAAAAAAAGTTTTGTTATAAAAATATTTTAGTTATTTATAGGTAAAATGATCTAAGACATAGGATATTCTGGCCCCAGGTTTTTCTTCCACCTCTATGATTAAGATTTAATGTTTCATGTTTTGTTTTTGCACTGCCACGTGCATTTAAAATATCTCTTCTCAGTCAAGTATACCTCCTCAACTTCATATTTTTTCTGAAGTCCTACTTCCTTTTTATAGACCTTTCCAAATAAGTAGAATTGGATAGTTTCCTTTTTCAGTAAATGGCAGTGGATGTTGGTCACTCTGGCAGGCAAAATAACACCTCTCCACCCAATGCCTTTAAGATGTCCATGTCCCAATTCTTGGAACCTGTGAATATTTTACCTTACATGGGAAAAGAACATTAAGAGTACAGATGGTATGAAGGTTTCTAATGAGTTGACATTAAAATAGAGTGATTTTACTTATTCTTGAGGCAGACCCATGTAGTTACATGGAGCTTTGAAAAGAGAAGAAGAAGGTTAAGAGTCACTCAGGGATGCACAGACAGATGAAGGACCAGGCAGACTTTGACGTGTGAGAGTCCCTGACTTGCTGTTGCTAGACTTGAAGATGGAGGAAGGCCTTGTGCCGGCCTTCAGCTGACCAGCCAGCCAGCAAACGGGAGGCTCAGTGTGCAATGGCAGAGAAAGAAATTCTGCCAGCAACCCACATGAGCAGGGAAGTAAATATCCCCAAGAGCTTCCAGACAGAAATGTAGCCCTGTTTACACGGTGATGTTCAAACTTCTGATCTGCAGAACTGTAGGGAAATACATTTCTTTTTTAAAAGGCCTACTTTGTGTTAATTTTTTTATGACAACATTGGAACCTTACTTTAATCCTACTCGCCACATACCCGTAATTTATTAATAAATGTAGTTATCGTATAAGCATACCCTGAGCTACCTTGTAGAAAGGCAGGGTTGGTTCTGTTTCACTGTGGCAAACAGGGCCTAAGAGGGTTTTTACCTCCCACTCTTTCCAGAATTATACTGAAATATTAGCTAAGAAGGAAGTGGGAGAATGTATTCATAGGGCAATTCTAAAAAGAGAGGAAACATTCAAATGTAAGTTACTTTAATGAACGTGTAGAAGATAGAAAGTAAATGGGAACGTAATTGTAAGTGAGCTGCAATGGAAGAATTCAGAGAACAACACCTGTGCAGAAAGGCTGCCAGTGGAAGTGAGCATGGCTATCTACTGTCAAGTCCCCAAAACTTCAGACATTCTGTTGACAGTTGAAAAAATAAGGAGTAAGCAGTAAGATAGAAATTTGATTGTGTGAAGCAATATCTGCAGGTCAGTTGTGCAAGTTTTTTCATCCCCTTTTCCCAGGTTAAAAAGTAAATGGAAAAATCTGCCAAAGAAGAGCTAAGGTTTCTAGAGTGGGGGTTATCTACTGGAGCAAGGCTTCCTCAGTTCAAAAGGAGGGAGAGAAGGCGTCCTGCCTGTTCTTGGATCTCGTACTTAAAGGGAGGAGAGCCAATAGATTTAATTATATTTATCCGAGACGTGTTTTAAACTTTGACAATGTAAACATAACTAGTCTAGTTGATAAAAATGACAGGCGGGAGCTGCCAACAGAGATGTGGAAGAAACTAATTTCCTCATTGCATGGTAACTGAGAAGTATTATCTAAATATATTGAAATAACAAGACTTAATTATGTATATTACCTATAATTATGAGCATAATGTATTGCTGTAGGCAGCCTCTAAGTTCTGCCTCTACATCTTTGTGTAATCCCCCCACCTTGAGTGTGGCTAGATTTATTGACTAACTGTTAAAGAATGGAATATAGTAAAAGTGGCTAGATTTCACTTGGGACTAAGTTGTGAAAAGTGTGACTTCTACCTCAAGTGCTCTTGGATTGCTTAAAGGCCAGGTGGTGAGACAATTCGGTGGGAAGGCCTGCAAGTGATCCTTCTTACAGAGGTCAGCCTTCCTGTGCGACTTAAATCCTGGCTGATAATTTTTGACTACAGGCAGTCCCTGTAAGTCAACATTAGACTTAAGTACAACTCTCACCAACAGAGGCTATTTCCGTGAAGACCCCAAGTTACAAACATCTAATTGATATACAACTCACACTTATGAATGCAGACTATTGCAGGTAATAGATAACTGCAAATATTCCAACTTACATACAAATTCAATCTTAAGAACAAACCTACAGAACCTATCTCTTTCGTGACCCAGGGACTGCCTGAACAACCTCATGAGAATGTTGAGCCAGAGGCACTCAGCTAAGCCACACCCCAAATCCTGACCCAGAGAAACTGTGAGATAGTACATGTTGGAACAGTGCTGCTTCTGATTGTATAACTTACAATACGAAACAAGCATCTTTTCTATGCCTTGGTGAATTGTCATACTTCTAAGTTTGAATCAGCTCTAACATTTTATTCATTGTACTTTCAATATAGTAAACTATCTCTAGAAATTGCTTCAATGTGAACTTTATTGTTGGTGTTACTTCCTCTGGGACATCATCCTTTTTGTCATAATCATTTTCCTCATTTTTGTTGACAAGTTCACCTTCACTAAATTTCTCCGACCAGACAGCTAGAAGCTCCTAAATATTGGCAGTGGGAACATTCTCATGGTCAGCTATTTTCCTTTTCCTTTTTTTATTTCATTATTTTATTATTTTATTTCACTTTTTGAAACAGGGTCTTGCTCTGTCACCCAGGTTGGAATGCATAACTCTCTGTAACTTCAAATTCCTGAGCTCAAACAATCTTCCCACCTCACCCTCTCCAGGAGTTGGGACTATGGGTGCATGCCACTGTGCCCAGCTAATTTTTTAAAATTCTTTTGTAAAGACGGAGTCTTGCCATATTCTCTATTTTGGTCTCAAACTCCTGTTCTCAAGTGATCTTTCTGCCTCAGCCTCTCAAAGTACAAGGAGTATAGGTGTGAGCCACCAGGTCTGGTCCATTGTCTTTTAATTACTCATTTAGGATTGATTTGAATTTCACTTGCAGCATTATTTTCATTTCTTTGTTGCATTTTTATCTTTGTTGACAATTTCCTTCTTTTGATCATTCATTTTTGTAGAATGTCATGTTTGTTCATCACTGAGAGACAAGGAAGCAACACAACTACCTGCTTTGCTGTCTGTGCATCAACTAGCTAGAACATGTGCAGCAACTAATCATCAACAGATTTTGAAAGAAGTGGAATGAATAGTCACTGATCATGACATACATTTGCTATTTACATGGTGATTTATGGGCTGACAAGATAGCAGTGAATTTTGTTCTTTATGCAATCATTCATAGTTAACATACCATCGTAACTGAAATTTGAACCATGCTATTGGTGGAATGATGTGATTTAATTGAATGGTGATTTAATTGAAATTCATTTCTATAGTAACTGTGCAAAGTGAATACTTCCTGCATATCTACGTATGTGAACAAAATGATGTATTTGTAAAATTTTTAATTGTGGTAAAAAACATGTAACATAAAACTTATCATCTTAACTATTTTTAAGTGTGCTCATGAGTAGTTTTAAGTATATTAACATTGTTCAACAGATGTTCAGAACTTTTGTATTTTGCAAAACTGAAAATTTATATCCATTAAACAATGCATATGTTTTAAATAATTTTTTAATCATGAAGAAATATTGAGGGATTCTTAATGGATTGTAAATATGTGTTAATGGGGACATTCTATTTCTGGATTGAGGGAGAGGCAAAATCAGGCAAAAAACAGGAAAAATACTGCATTAAAGCAAAATATATACCATATTTTCACCCTTATACACTTATAACTATATTTATGTATATACATATGAATAAAAATAATTATAGCTAATTGAACACAAATAAATATTAAGTTAATAAAAATAGGAGGAGGACAGGAAGTAGCAGAAAGAGTAGAAATACGTTAATTTTCTCATTTTTTCATAATAGAGTCAGTTGATACCATTGGGCACTAATAAATTGAAAAAATAAGGCAAAAGCATAACATTCAGTATTTTTTTTTCCAGGAGAAAGTGTGAACACAGTCCCCCACTACCACAAATTATGTAGTCAAGTTTCCCACATTGAGGAATTTGTAGTGGTCAGCACATCTAGAATGCTATGGATAAGCCTTGCCCTGGGAAAACCACCTTTCGTGATCATTGTATCCCCCCTGCCAGGTAAACATGTAACTTTCATCATTCTGGAGGTAATGACCAGAAGAACATGAAATAGAAATGTGGTTATCTCTGATGAGTAGAACTAGGAATGGAGAACAAGAGACTTTTATTTGGTATTTTACAATGTTTTAAAATGTTGGATGTTTATTAACCATATTTGTCTTATGTTTATAATAAAAAATGGTAAACTTAGGTGGTTGCAATCAATTTATAAATCATACAAACAATTAAAGTACCATATAAGGCAGTACCATTCAACTGTATAATTATCTGTTTCGAAATATGTGTATTATATGATCATTTTTCCTTAAGAAAGGAAGTTTAGTAGCACCATTAATGAGGGGGAAAGGAGGCAGTACATTTAAACTTCTGTGATCATTATGCAGACAGTAATATCTAATACCATAAAACTACTAAGATGAATTAAGGCTAGTAGCAGGACAGCAGTAAGAACATTAACCTAAAATTTGAGAGCAATTTAAATAGTCTATGATCAGCTATACTATATAACAGAAAAGCATGTCAATTTCCTCCTTAAGTGGAACAAGGCCCTTTAGAACTACTTGTATGAATATGAAGTAGACATAATAGAAAAACAGATCCCGATTTAAAAGGTTTTCTAGAACATGCTTGATATTGAGGACTTTAGGTAGCAGTCATTCCTTTCTTTCAAAATCATTTATGTTGAAATCATGGCTCTAACTATAATTATAGGCAAATTCCCAGACTTCCAGAGAATGTTTGTATGCATACAAACAGGGAGGAAGGAGTGATTGAATGTGGAAGAATTTGTGAGTGAAGATCAAATATTCTTTTACAGATGTGAAAAACCCTGGAGAGCATGATGGTATGATAGGCGCTATGTTTATTTTCCTAATTCTGTTCTTAGAAAAAATGAAGTTTGATGTTTTGGTATGAAGAATAATGTTCTTTATTTGTGCAGGATAGAAGATTGTAGTTGGTAGTAGGTATTTTTCTCTCTAGATTTTGATATCGAAAGATGTCATATTAATGTCATGTATTAGATGTTATTTACCAAGAGGAGCAGAAGATTTAATTATACTTTCTCAATGCTAATTTTGAGAATGGCTTGTGTAAATGGACAGAAAGAATGAAATAAATGAGCAAACCACATGTGGGAGAACATCTGTTCTCCAGTCTTATCCTTGGTAATTAAGGCAAATAGACTGTTTGGTCCCAGCTATTTCCGAATGCATGGGGAAATTCATCTTGTAGCTATGACCATTGCTCTTCTAAGACTTTGGGTTTAAGTTCACAAATCAAAAAAGAAGGAAGCTTAGGTCATGTATTTAACATTTAGCATGTTTTCTTTACAGAAAAAAATGGTACTTAATAGAGATTTCATAAATTAATGCACATAAAAAACTTTATAACCTCCTTTCATTTATATGTTACATTTTGCAAAACAATTCCACACACAAAGACCTATCAACTATTTAACATGTTTAAAACATTTTTTACTTCTCAGTTTGATTCTGAAGAGACAGTCCATATGAACCAGAGTGAGGCAGAGAAAAAAAAAAATCCACACTGGTAAATAAATAACTTTCAAAATATTTAGCTTTTATGAAAACTGGCAGTTTATATTAGTTATGGGTCAATTTTCCATATTACGTTGCCTGTGTAATGAAAGCAAAATGTTGATTCTACACTTACCTTTTACCAATTCTCTGAGCTGTCTATAAATTCCCTATTCAGTTCTTCCTAGAAATTAAAACTGCATTCCTTTCTCTCTAAGGGTGTAGAAATCCTCTTTCTGTTCTTTGATAAACTTTCAATAATGCATTTGCTATGCTGCTACCAGTATACCCATGTGTAAAAAAGAGAAACTCCGAAATATAGCCCAGAAAGTTGAATGAAAAGGCCATAGAAATAAAAGAGGCTGAATACCTGAATGGTTAGTAGTGAACCTCTAGAAAAGGGCTTGCCCTTTCTGTAAAGAACCACCAAAGGCTTGCCCTGAGATTCTTAACAAAGTTATATTTGTCCCTGGTTGTCTAGTGGTTATAAATTTTTTAAAAAGTTATAATTGGTAAATTTTTAAAATTCCCTCTTTTCTCCAAATCTTCAAAAGAGCTTTGTTTATCATCACAGACTGTCTCTTGGTACTGAGGGGAATTAAGGGACAGATCAAATTTTTACAAATCATGTGCACTGTCTTTCCTCAGAAAAATCGGTTCTAGAAAGTTACCATCTTTTACATTGTGAAAACAGGTTTCTTTTCACCTGCCCTGCCATTTCTCCTTCTGCTTTCCCTCAACCATTCTCTCTGTGGGTTTTGCAGAAAAGGTTTGGAGCCAACTAGAATCACTGTGCAGCTCATCTTTACGTACAAATATGAAAATTACACTTCCTCCTTCAATTAGTGATAAAATGATTTTATATCGTGGGGTCTGTAATAACATTAGAAAATGTGGAAGAAACAAATATTTAGTGATTGTAGTATTGACCATCTCATTTAATCCTCCTAGCTGTGAATTAGAAAGATTACAAAACTACAACTAATAGGATGACAAGTCAAATGCACTGGGTTTCATGTGGTAATTTCAGTTCTGCCTGTTGAGGATGCTGTTCTATCTCATTTGACTGGTAAGAGCATTCATTCCAATGCCCTTTGAGGAACTCCTCCTTCATTCCTTGTGGTTTGCATGTATAGGTGCACTCCATTACCCCGCATGTGCAACTCCATCATTCTGCAGATTTTACTCAACACAAGGAGACATTTCACTCAGGCCTGACCTTTCAGTCTTCTCTGAGCTATCACGTGCCTGAATTAGTAAAGTGGACTACCTAAGCCCTTTGCAGTAGAAGAGAATAAGAACACAGAGAAGAGGGCGGTGCCCGTGACTCAGTGAGAAGGGCGCCGGCCCTATATACCCAGGGTGGTGGGTTCAAATCCGGCCGCCACCAAACTGCAACAACAACAAAAAGAACGCAGAGAAGAAAATAGAAAAAAGTGGATATCAGACATTTCAGGCAGAAAGAGAGAAGCAAAGTCCTGGTTGATTTGAATCTCCAGCAGGACCAGTTTTATGGGCCTGCAACTGTATAGTCACACACGATTCTGAACTCAGAAGGGCTTCGCACCAGGTCTCATGCTCTGCCCTCTGAAAATTCTAAATAGTTTTAGACAAGAAACTTTGCTTTTTTAATTTTTCAGATTATGTAGGCCAATCATGATCACCAGTTGCTTATCTAGTTCCTTCTATTATGTAAACTTCCCAAGGAGTTTTTTCAGTGTTGTAAGAAAATAAAATGCCCCTTTGTGCTTAAGTTAGTTTAAGTTGAAAATTGGTGACTTGCAATGGAAACAGTTCTGACAAATACATCTCCAAACTGCACTTCCTATGAGTCCTAAGGTTGTGATACTATCAACCCTTAATTATCTGTGAAGGATAAATTATTCACTTATGAATGATTTATGACAGAATTATAACACTAAATGTTATTTTCCTGCCATCTGTCGTGTTTTTAGCTAACTTTATAACATCAATTAAATAGTCCATGGAATGAAAATTAATGTTAACATTATCTTAACAATTATATATCTCTTATATACATAAAATATGTTTTCATATAATATACGTATAAATGTTTAAAATATAACAAATATTTGAAAAAATATATTACATATTTGTATATGTATATACATATATTTTGCATATAAATATTTACATTACACATACATCTGATATCTATGTAACATGTAAATACATACCAGGGACAGTGATAATTTATATTTTTTAGATATAAGTGTCCAGATTATAAAATGCTTTTACATACAAAATATTACGATAAAAAAATTCTTTATTTTAAACAGAACTGATGAGTCATTGATAGGTAAACCATCTATCTAGAAAAGAGTACATTTTCACATCTGAATATTTTGAAGATCAAATAAAACAGTATCACAATGCCATAGAAAAATGTGGGTTTTATATATATGAAATTCACTTTGTGGCACTCGTTATGATATGGGTTAGCCAAAATATAGAGATGTGGAGGAAAATCTGTCTATGATCCGTCAAAACACCTGAGGGGGTTGGGTGCTGGTGCATCAAGAACTCCAGGGGACACTTCCCACAGGACAGTGAAGACTCTGAGAGGACATGTTCAAAAAGCCTGAAATCCTGTGTTTGAATGAGATGGAAAGGATATGCACTTCAAATCCTGAAATATCAAAATGAAGTCCTGCGCCCCAAAATCTCAGTTTAGAAAGTTAGGTCAAACTAGAAGCACTCTGTAATTTTAAAAAACATTTGGGAGAATGCATTAAGGACATGAAGTAAGTGATGACTAAAGAAAATAGACTATGCCTGAATATTAGGTTTAACATAGTAATAGATATGAAGGAGGCTAATACATATTTCCACAGTTTTGTGATTTTTTTTTCTTTTTTACTTGGGACCTTTGGGAGGTAATTAGGACATGAAGGCAGAGCTCTTATGTCTGGGATTAATGCCTCTATAAAAGGGACCTCAGAGACCTCCCTTGCCCTTTCTGCACACAAGAACATAGCTTGAAGACAGAAGCAGGCCCTCTCCAGACAGTGAATCTGCCAGTACCCTGGTCCTGGGCTTCCCAGCCTGCAGAACTGTGAGAAATAAATTTGGGTTGTTCATAAGCTGTCCAGTTTATGGCACGTTATTAGAGAAACTGAAATGGACTAAGGTAGGTCCCCTAGGTGTTCATCGCTCCAGAGGACTTCAACGGGGCTGCAGCGTACCAGGATTGTTTGCAGTATCTTCAAAAGCTCTCCTCCTTTCTCCTTGTGCCACTGTGGTTTGTCCTTGCTCAGGACCACTTTTCAGGGAACAGATGAGGTGCAAGCAACTCTTCCTTGTCATAGAGGATGTTTTATTTTGTGTACAACAGTTCACTCCCTCCTGTTAGTAAGAAGTGGAAATTAGGTTTAGGGAATCATATAACCGAGAGAGGTGAGGAACTGAGTTATAGGATGGCAAGACCTTAAAATAAATTCAGGATTTAGTAACCATCTGAAGGACAATGGCAGATGGTAAGTTTAGAGGTATACAAATATAATGGGAAAAGGTCAGGTGAATTTCGCTAGCAATTGCGGAAGAACTGTGTGATAGTTTTGAGGAATAAAGAAGAGAAGAGAAACCATCTGGTGAGATGATAATTAGGCTCAAGCAACTGCCTTTAAAAAAAGAAAAATCTTAGAGACTTATTTACGAAGACACAACCTCAGGTAAAGTAAAAGATTTGTTGAAAAAGAGAAGAAAAGAGAGAGGATAGTATAGGTCTAAATTAAAGAACTTGGAGATTTTGCAGTAAAATTAAAACTAGGAAAATGAAGAAAGGAAATCCTGTTATTCAATATTTCCTTAACAGGGATAAGCTTAACAACAGGATGCTCTCTGAGAAATGCATCAGTAAGAGCTTTCATCATTGTGAGAACATGGTAGAGTTACTTACACAGACCTGGATGGTGTTAGTCTAGTACACACCTGGCTATATAGCATAGCCTACTGCTTCTAGGTTACAAATCTTTACAGTTGCTACTGTACTGAATACTGAATGTGATCATAATAATGTAATTACAGTACTGCAATACTGTATGTAATTGTAACACGATGGCAAGTATTTCTGTATCTAACATAGAAAAGGTACAGTAAAAATATAGTACTATAATTTCATGGGACCATTGTCATATATGTGGTCAATTATTGACTGAAATGTCATCTGTTACATGACTTGCAATAATTTAAAGAATATAGACTATGGGCCAGGCTTCCTAATTATAAGAATAGTAGAATAGTACTGACAAATGGAATAGAGTTCCCCCCAAATTTATCTATACACATTTATGGTGCTTATTATTTCAGTGTAAATGTTTGGTTTTTATTGTTTAATTATTACACTGAAAATAAACTGAGTGAATTCTTGACTTACTGGAATGCTGGTCTCTTCTTCATGTTCAGGAAGACAAAGTAAACATCTTAAAGTGCAGAGAAAGGTCTCTGCTGAGTTGGGGGGCTGGCTAAGTAGAGTAAAAACTTGCTAAACTCAGAGATACCTCCTTTCCCCAGGTAGGCCCAAGTTTGTTTCTGCCAAAGTCAAAAGAAGGTAGAAGTTGCATGACATCAAGTAACTGTTCCAAAGGTTTTTATCCTACCTATTTTTGAGTCAACTGGATTGTGGAAGTTTCTCCTGAAGAGGTCTCTCTTCCTCTCATCCTTTTGAAGTATTGGAGGGGTGTCACGGAGAGCGGCTGGATTTTAAACCGAGGAGTTACACAGATGATCAGATATCCTTTTCCTTTTCAGAGAGAGCTCTGCCCCAGAAGCCTGCAGAATGCCTTGAAGGGATCAGAGTGTAGCCTGAGACAGCAGTTAGGGGTCAGATCCTCGACCTGTGTGAGCAGGGCAGAGCCTGTTCTGGAGGCAGGGGATGATGCAGAGAGAACGGATTTGAGTGGGTTTAGAGGATGAGGCATTGACAGGATTTTGGGACTGCATGTAAACTGCAGCCAATTTCTGCCGAGGTAACGAGGTAACTGGGGAGGCGGCTGCGTTGCTATTCAGTGAGGTGGGTTTATTGGATGAGTGAGGCAGGTGTAGGGAAAATGATGCCGATTTCAATTTTGTAATCTGAGTGTGCAAACTATTTTTTGCTCTGCAGTACATTAGAAGAATAAGTGTTGTCTTGGGCCACACATTAAATATATGAACACTAAAGAAAGACACTGAGAAAAAAAAAAAAAAGTGCATACTTTCTGATCCCATACCACAGATAACCGAAAAAGTCCTTCTAAATTCAGCATGTGGCCTGCAGGCCCATAGGTTGGACACCCTTGGTTGATTTTTGGTGCCTGTGGTATAGTCTTATTTTGTTCTCCTTGCCATTTCTGACCACCAAACTCCTGAGGAATATTTTTCTTTACAGAGATAAATATAACTTGTAAAGTCAAAGTTATCAGTCCTTTAACCCTCAAAACAAGCAAAAAATAACCTTCTTCTCATTATAACAACAATAACAAAAAAACCCACCACCACCACAACAACAAAACAAGCAAAAAATAACCTTCTTCTCTTCAATTCAATTGGCTTAATTCTTAACAGAGTCAAGCTATTGCATTTTTCCCTTTTGGATTTTGGATGTGGTGCTCTTTGTTCACCCTGTACCTTCTTGGATTTGGTGGAATTTGTCAAAGAGAACTTTGAGGAATTCTGCCTAGAATAATAAAGATAGTGCTGCTGCTGGCAATTGGGAGGAGCGGGTGGTAGTGGTAGGATTGTGAGAGGTTGTTTGTTATATGTTTAGATTGATCATATCCATGTACAATTCTAATTTCATAGAATGTCAGACTAGATGGAACTTTCAAGGTGGAAAAAACACCCATTTATTGAAAGGGTACTATGTACCAGCACTTTACTGGAACCCTTTCATTATGTTACCTCAGTTAATCTTATTAATATGCTTATAAAAATATGTTTATAAATTATTTCTCCTGTTTTATAAATGGAAATAGATATTCTTAGAAGATAATTAAGTAGCTTAAAGTCATTGTGTTATTTAGAGGGTTATTTACGGTATTTGGTATATGGGAGAGTGACATTACCTTGATACCCTATAAAAAGGTTATGAAAATTGGTTTTACGGGTATAGAAGTGGTCTCCTTTTATGTATAAATCCCTGATATTCATACAGTGCGTAAAAAGATACGTAGTATAACTAAGGTATTGACATTTCCTGGGGAAAGATGATTAGGAAAAAATGTCTAAAAGCCTCTTGGGGGAAGCAATAAAAAAACGAAGGTTAAGGAATACTGTTTAATAACCCATTTCTTTTTAATACAGCTTTCTTCTTTTTCTTTTTTTTTGCAGATTCTTTTTTGTTCCACATGACATTTCACGTTAAACACACAACAGGTAAAAGCAGCACTGGTTTAAATGTCCTGGAGAGCGGCCCCATAATCACTCCAACTTGCATGCTTTCCCTCACCTGCTGTGGCCCTTGAGGTACTAGTGTGAAATCTTAGAGCTTGAAGCATCACAGTTTGAATGTTGGAGAAACACAGTTGAACCTCCGCATTTTGCAGATGCGTAAACCAAGGTAGGTTTTAGTATGTCACTCTATCCTTTGGAGGTCACTAATGTAGTGGAACTGAACCAAGCCTTCTGCCTCGAAGCATACTATATAGGAGGCACTCCATTACACTAGTCGGGAAGAAAAGGAAAAGCCCAAGCAGAGGTCAGGGAAAGAGACAGAGTGAGAAAAGAAGGATACTGTAATCTACACCAACACATAGAGGACTAAAGGCTGAGAGTGAGGATCTGACGGTGTCACTTTCTCTGGTGACTTGTAAACGCAGTGTCAGGACAGTGAGCAGGCACAATTTGTTTCTGCAAGAAACTGTACATGTTTCAGACATCTCTGCAAAACATAAGGATGCTAACTTTTCTAAGGGTTGCAACTAACTATACATTACCCTTTCATGACCTGAATATAAACACCAATAAGTTAATCAAAGCTAACTTAGTGAATCGTTTTTAGTGTGTTGTACTGACAGGTTCAGCTAAACAGAATACAAAGCAAATAACACATACAACTGGATGTATTTAGAAGAGACTAATGAAGACAAGCTTTACATGCATTTGATCTTAAGAATGTCTAGAACACAGAGATTCATCTGAGGATAAAAAAAGAAAAGTACATATTGTGATGAGATAGAGATATAGATTGAAGAAAAAGATTTTCTGAAAAATCTCTATTGGGCACCATAGAATTCTTATAGCTTCTTTTACATTTATTTTTTAGCTTTGAATGGCATAGTTCCTATTTGCTTTTGTCAGATAAATCATTTTCCAAGTGACTCAACAAATTATATTTAGGCTTTGGTAATTGTGCTTTAATATGAAGGAATTAAACTATAATCTTACAACAGTCTTAATAATTGCCTAATTCCCTTTTTCTACTTATTTAAATATTGGGAATGTGATCTGGTAGTGACATCTAACATTTTCAGCTGAACCTTAGTTAAGTATATCACACTAATAGGAGTATTTCTGTTCTCCTCTAAATGGCTCTATCATCTACAAACATGGGCAGATTAATTTTCTAATCAAAACATTCTGGGAAACTATTAAGCATGACATTAAACTGTGTTATACTAATTACATTTCCTATGAAGAATTTCTATCTGAACTTAGAGCATAAGACCCTGGAGAAAACTTATCAGAGCACAAATTACTTAAATGTATTTTAAGAAGAATCATGTATCCATATAATTTTGCTTTGCAGACATACCTTAAATCAACTCTGTCCTCCGCTGTGATTCCTTATGGTGGCAAGGTCTTCTTGACCTTGTTAAACAGATTAAAGAGAAGAGATGTGTGGGTGTATAACCTGACAAAGGTAAGTCCTCAGCTCCAGCACGAATAGTTGTCCAAAGTCAATATATGCTTTTTATTAGACTACTAATCTCACTGAAGAAACAAAAGTAACCAACTGAACAAAAGTAACTGTGTTACATAACAGAAAAAAGTGACTTAGCAGGGCTTAGAAAACATTTTCTGTAAAGGGCCAGAGAGCAAATATTTTAGGCCATCTGAGCTCTGTTGCAATGACTTAATTCTACCGTTGTGGAGCAAAGCAGCTATAGACAGTAAGTAAAAGAATGCAAGTAGCTGAATTCCAATAACATTGTCTTTATCACAAATAGGTGGCAGTTCAAAACCACTTAGTACCCAATAAGATAGCTACAATCAAAAAAATCAGATACAAAAATTAGTGGGGATGTGGCAAAATTAGGACCCTAAAGTATTGCTGGTGGGAATGCAACATGGGACAGTGACTTTGGAAACATTTGGCAGTTTCTCAAACATAAGGTAGCAATATGAGAATATGAGATAGGTTCTCCCTCTTTGCCTGGACTAGGGAGCACTGGCGTCATCATAGCTGAGTAGCAGATGGTGTAAGCCACCATCCTGGCTAATTTTTAAGGTTTTTGTAGTGACAGGGTCTCCCTATGTTGCCAGGGCTGGTTTTAAACTCCTGTCCTTAAATATTACTCCCACCTTGGCCACCTGAAGCGATGAATTGTAGGCATAAGTCACAGTGTCCTCCTGTGTTTCGATGGATTTTTCTCCTTTGATCAAATTTGAGTGAGGCTCCTGAGTCCTTTCTGACTAAGCTTGCCTGGGTAGTTCCCTGTCTGTTTTTCTCAAATCCAGTTTGCAGTTTGAGCAAAAATCTCGCTAAGTCAGTGTATCCCCCACCACTGGTATCTGACCACTCCTGATATCTTAAGCAATTCATTTGAATTGGTTTAGCAAGAACCACTCTTATCCCTTATGTTTCCTGTTAATTTTTCATCCACTAACTCTCCATTCTGCTCTCTGGCTATAAACCCCCACTTTTCCTTGTTGTATTTGGAGTCAAGCTCAATCTCTCTTCCCTATTGCAAGACCCTATTTTACTGGTTACTATACCTATCTTGATGGTATCTCCTTAAATATAGTCTGCCTTATTTAACAAGTGTGATAGATAATTTTTTCTTTAACATTGTATACCCAAGAAAAAGAAATATTTGTAGCAGTATTATTTATAATAGTAAAAAGGTAGAAACATCTCAAATGTCCATCAAGGGATGAAAAAACAAAATGGATGTGATATATCAACATCAAGGATATTTGGCAATGTCTGGGGAAATTTTTTGTCGTCACAACTGTGGGTCTGCTATTGGAATATATTGAATAAAAGCTAGAAACACTGCTAAAAATCTTATAATGCACAGGATGGCCTTCCACAACAAAGAATTATTTAGTCTCAAATGTCAATAGTGTGGAAGTTGAGAAACATTGGTTTAGGGCATAGTAACATACAGTATATGATTACATTATGTGATTATTCTGTGTACATAATTTGCTTCTTTCCCATGGAACCTTATACTATAAAATAGCTGCAATTTTAACCTAGAAAGACAAGCATATAGAGTATGAAGAAACCATGCCCCAAATTTGGTAGGGCAAATAACACTGTTATATCTTGCTATTGCAGTTTTGAAATGAAAGTGCAAGTCTGTGATATTGGCCATTTAATTATTCTAATACCTGTCTGTATGTACAAAATGCTATACGATTTTTGGTGAAAGTAGTAAAGTTATTAATTAGGTTTTGAATTAGACTTACAGTTGAATGGTTCCTGACCATTTGGAAAGCATGCCTGGTGAAGAACTGAATTTTTAGTTTAATCTGAAACTGGAAGAGTGAGATGTAGTTGCTTTCTTTTTCTCTCAGCTCTGTGTCTCTGCATTACTTTATAGGAGAAAAGAGAATGGGATGCAAGAAGAAAGCATAGAAGAAAGTGCAAAGGCAAGATAGAGGGGAGAGAGTTTTTTAATTACTAAGAATTAAAACCAGAAAAATGTGAAGTCATACTAAAAGGAAATTAATGAATGTATCTTATACTTCCTCCTATGGATTTAATAACTCATTGTGGGCTCCATCCCAATAAACCAAAAATTTGTGGACTTCATAATATCTGCCAATTCAAAAAGAATTAAGGAACCTATCTTTAAAATTTTTATTTATTCTTAATTTGTGCATTTAGTTAAAAATTTAATATGAAACACTTCCAACACAGAAAATTACAAAAAATTATAAAATAGAAACCAAAAAGCCCACCACTGAGATTAAATATATGTTAACATTTTGATAGATTTATTTCAGATCTTTCTTTCCCTTTTAATAAATGAAACATGTGGCTTGGTGCCTGTGGCTCAAGCGGCTAAGGTACCAGCCACATACACCTGAGCTGGTGGGTTCAAATCCAGCCCGGGCCAGCCAAACAACAATGATGGCTACAACCCCGCCCCCCCAAATATATATATATACACACACCAACACATCAAATACATATATATAGCCAGGTGTTGTGGCGGGCACCTGTAATCCCAGCTACTTGGGAGACAGAGGCAGGAAAATCACTTGAGCCCAGGAGTTGAACGTTGCTGTGAGCTGTGATGCCACGCACTCTATCCAGGGCAACAGCTTGAGGCTCTGTCTCGGAAAAAGAAAAAAAGAAATATTTATGGATATGTTAACTATTAAGTTTCAATTTTAGTTCCTACCGCTTCTTCCTTTCTTCTCTAGAAGTAAAGTTGTTGCATACATTTCCCTTGTGTATTTAGTGTTACTATATGTACACACATATATACATATATATCTATACACATAAACCAACACATCAAATACATACATATATACATGAACATATACACACACATGAAAATATGTATATATATGATTTTGTTGGTATCATGCTGTTTATATATTTTGAAACTTGATTTTTCTATTTTTGAGATTTATCCATATGTAGACCTAGTTATTTATTTTATTAATAAATGTAGGATGGGATTTCACTGTATTAAAACCCTTCATGAATTTTACCCTTTCCCTACTTGTGGGATAGTGAAATAGTTTACCCATTTTTGCTATTACAAAGTTTTCAAGAAATATCTTTGTAAGTGTTGGGTCCTCTATGGCCCTGATCTCGATCGCAGTAGAAAGGAACCAGGCGACAAGTGGATTAGAATTACAAGCTTGTAGGAGGCGGGCTAACCTTGATTGCAGGGAAGCCCTGAGCAACTTCCGCAGTAGCCTTTTATTGAGACAGCACAAGACAGGTGAGGGGAGTATTAGACAATGACTACGTGCCCAAGGCTCACCATGGGCTGGTTTCTCTCTCCGCAAGGAGCACTTGTGGACAAATTGGCCGAGGGCTCGCCCCCCAGCTGCAAATCATCTTGCTCAGAGGTCGTGTGGCTCTTGGCGTCCTCTACAGTAAGTGTATTTTTGGGTTTCTCCAGAGAGACATCTAGACATGGATTTGCTAGATCATAGGTACTTGTACCTTCACCTGTAGTAGGTGTTACCAAGATGTTGTCCAAAGTGGTTGTACCAGTTTTTCACTCTGACGAGCTATGTAGGAATTCCCATTTCCCCACATCGGGGTAAAATTTGGTTGCATGGGACTTCATACTATCTGCCAATTTAATGAAGGTAAAATAATCTCATTATAAAAATTGATTGGGGATCATCAATTCCTTCTACTTTCTACAACTTTCTCATATAGTTGTTAAGAGTGAACCCTCAATGAAGAATTCACTAATTGAAGGATAGCATTAGTAAATGTCCAGATCAGTGGTTCTCAACCTTCCTAATGCTGCAGCCCTTTAATATAGTTCCTGTGAGTTGCGACCCACAGATTGAGAACTGCAGGTCTAGATGTTGAAACTAAACAGAAATGAAATAGAGAGTAAGTGACAGGGATAAAATTTCCATCTGGATCCATAAGACATAAGACAAAGAAACACAAGGAAATACTTATAGTTCTTCTGTCCTTATTGTTCTCCTGGAAGTTTCTCTAAAGATTAGGGGCTCTTTGAGGACAAGGATTGGTATGAAGTCTGACACACTAAAAACAAATACTGAAAAATAAAAAGCTGTGTTAAGACTTACATGGGGCCAGGTGTGGTGGCTCACGCCTGTAATCCTAGCATTCTAGGCCAAGGCTGGTGGTTTGCTCAACATTAGGAGTTCAAAACCAGCTTCAGCAAGAGTGAGACTTCATCTCTACTAAAAATAGAAAAAGAAATTAGCTGAGCATTGTGGTGAGCACCTATAGTCCCAGGTACTTTTGGAGGCTGACTTTGCTGTGAACTATGATGCCATGGCACTCCTCTCAGGGCAGTAGAGTGAGACTGTCTCCAAAAGAAAAAAAAAAGGGGGCATGGAACAAAGTCTCATTTTCTGCGCCTCTGTGCTAATCTCAGAGTACCTAAAGTGGTTTCTTGTACTAAAATCAGTGCTGCATATTTACCAGTCTTGGCCCACACTACCTACATGTAGTCAGGAAATAGATGTCTTAAGGAAATACAAGGTCAACCACCTCTCTACAATAACCACCTCCTTAAGTTGACCTAATTTTCATAGGCTGGACATGCACCATATGTACATATGAGTATAGTAGACCTAGTTCTAATGTTGAACACCTCCATATGTTGACCAGTTTGTTACAATCAGTTGGGTGGTCAACTTGCTCTACTGTATTTCAAAGCAAAAGTTGGCTTTTAAAGGAGAAAAAAGTACACTGATGTTGTCAAAGCTGCAAGGGGGTTTCAGTCTAGATCCAATTACTTTTTGCACAAAGATCCAATTATTAGAACACCTAGTGTTTCCAAGAAAGGAATTTTTAATACAAATGTCTTGTCAAGAGAATGAGAAAAGCTGCCTGAAGTCCACCTCTCTGACATAATGAGATTATTGACTTTTATAGGAGAACCCAGTACCTCGGGGGCAAGTTGTATTGTAACTAACTAGGAACTAGGTGCTTTGGGAACAGGCTATGGGGGATATCGGATGTTGGCCTTCATTCAGAATCTCAGCTACTTTGTCTTGCAGAAAATCCATCATTTCTGGGAAACAACTCAAAGGGTCAAGCAGTTAAAGGAGAGGATTATATAAGGGTCGTTGAAATTTGTACCATGGTGGGTGGTTACACTGGCATGTGAGGAAAGTGTATTAGTCTTATAGGATGACCTTGAGTATACACAGCAAACTCCTTTGCATGGTTTCAATTCATAGCTCTTTATGACATGACTTTGAAGTTTCTTCATCTCTATGCTCTTGACCCTTTACCCTTGTTTTTCTTGGAATGCTCTGCCACTCATTTCTGCCTCGTGAAAGTGTATGCATCCTTCCTTTTGCCTTTCCAGGTCTATTCCTTCAGATTTATTATCTCTCCTGTTTGTTTTTTTTTTTTCATTTCCAAAAACAAGCAATGCTCTTTATTAAGGGGTGGTCTGCATTTATGCATAATTTTGCTTTTAAAAAAGATGACTGTTACAATCAGGTATATAATCACTTAGATACCTCTAAGTTATATCTGTTAATGATACGTTCTTTTAGAAAATCCAATTTAATCATTCTTTTTTTCAGTAGTTTTTTCCAAACAGTGATATAAGTGCCCTTTGATGGAGAGAATGCAGAAAGCTGTTTTTGAGTACCCCCAAATCATGTATCTATAATAAAGGTTTGGCTCCAAGGAGCCTAGCTCTAATTATCTAATAGAAAGTGGCAATGAGGTGGTAACTAACAATTGT
>CAUYON010167732.1:0-18881 GCA_963573935.1 Arctocebus calabarensis
AGGCAAGAGAATCGCTTAAGCCCAAGAGCTGGAGGTTGCTGTGAGCAGTGTGACGCCACGGCACTCTACCCAGGGCGATAAAGTGAGACTCTGTCTCTACAAAAAAAAAAAAAAAAAAAAGAGGAAAAATTGAACAGGAGATACAGAGATTTCCCTTGTACCCCATCCCCCCATAGGCATAGCCTCCTGTACCGTCAATATTCCTCACCTGAGTGGTGCACTTGTTACAGCTGATGAATCTCCATTGACTTAGCATTATCACCTAAGTTGAAGTTTACTTGTGTCATGGGTCAGGGAATAGCTTGGGTTCTCAAAATGGCAACACTTAATGTGGGCAGGAGAGAATATTGGTAGCCCAGGACCATCTCTCCTCAACCTTTGTTTTCTTCACAAGTGGTTAATGCTGTTCTTTGGCCATCCTTGGTTCTTGCCCTTGCTTTCAGGAAACAGCAGCTGCGGTGTGAATAAGATGACCCAGAAGGGTAGCGTACCAACTACTGGGTGCCAGTGGGCTGGAAGAAGGCTGCCTAGTGACTCATGTCCATATCAGCACCAGGCCCATGCCAGCATAAAGCATTTTTGCCATTGCACTTTTGTCGGTGGGCCTGAAAAATGTTTCCAGGGGTCTTAATTTCTTCCCTTTGACCTGCAAACTGGATTCGGGGATTCAGCTACCTCTTTACTAGTACCTTAGTAGGATTTGGAGAGTGGAGTATAATTAAAATTTATGGGTAATTCTCTAATCCTCTTTTAGTCTTATTAATGGCTATAAACCCTTTACCAGCCCTACTTAGCCAAAAGAAGTGGAGTCTTTTCTCTGTGCTGTTATCTCTCTCTCTTATCTCAAGATAGTAAGTTACTGCCATGCTACATACTGTAATTATTACCTGTTAAGGGAATATTTATGGACTACTTCACTCTGTGCATTCATTATTTTTAAGTGCTTTGCATGTATAAACTACTTTAATTTTCACAAGAACACAATGAGGCCTAATATCCCTATTTGATAGGTGAGCAAATTAAGGCTGAGATTAAACAACTTGCCCAAGGTCATTACCTAGAGAGAGAGCCAAAGAACCCAGCCGTAAACTCAGTGGGGTGAAATGCTGCAAAGAAGACAAAGACCTGGCTGCTCCTTAGTTCAGTGTAATTAGTAGTTTATGCGGTTCATTTTAGGTAGAAAGTTGAAAGTCAGGGCCACGTGCCGGCTGTACGGTTCTCTTCTCTCTGTGTGTATGTATGTGTTGCAGGCCTTGTTCTCTAAAACACGACAGATGTGTCTGACCAGTGTTGGACAAGTTTGTTTGTCAGAAAAACCATTAACTGTTTTCTCAAGAGAGAAATTAAACCAATGTGTCTGCTGTTCACTTCAGTGTTTGTGTTAACAAAGCCCTGAAGAGACATCTAGTCTCCTAGGAGGAAGTAAGTACCGATAGGCTGGTGCCCATTTTTTTTTCTACTGGAAACCTTTCCGCACTTCTTTTTATTATAAAAATGAACACATTCTTATTGCAAAGACCTCAGGTAAAATTCTATTATTCACTACCCAGGATTAACCTTATACAATTTGAAATATAGTGTATATCTTTCTTTACATCATTCTTGGTCTGTAAAGACACACAAACATGTCTTGTCCTTTTTTTCCCAGTTTTAACTTAAAACTAAAATGTACTTTGTACACTCCACACTGTATCTTGAACATCTTTCCCTGTTAATATCCTTTTTAAAGGCTTTGGAATATTTCATTGTATGAATTTGCCAAAATGTGTTTCAATGGTCCGATGCCTTTTAAAAATTTTGTAAACACTTGCTTTGCGTAGTCTTTATGACTTAAAATTCATTTAGATTGCTACGTCCCCAGTCTTATACACCAAGTTGGAATAGGATTCCGTGTATGTGCAGGCAGCAGAGTGCATGTTGAAGAATCACCCATGCCCACTCTACCTGAACCAGGTCGTCTGTTCAGACGCCAGATAAGCAGATGGCGCCCGGGAAACCCCAGCTGTCGGCTCTTTTCTTCCCTCACCATGACTAGATTGAGCACAGTACCTTTTTTTTTTTTTTTGAGATAGAGTCTCATTATGTTGCCCTCGGCAGAGTGCCGTGGCATTGCAGCTCACAATGGGCTTAAGTGATTCTCTTGCCTCAGCCTCCCAAGTAGCTGGGACTACAGATGCCCGCCACAACACCGGGCTATTTTGTTGTTGTTTTTAGCAGATCCAGGCCGGGTTCGAACCCGTCAGCCTCGTCAGACTCCGAGTATGTGGGTGGTGCCCTACCCACTGAGCTAGGGGTGCCCCCCATGAGCACAGCACCTTGCTGAGTCTCAGGTTCCTGGTTGGGTAGCCGACTGTGTCTTACCTTCTTTCTTGTTTTGAGTAGCTTATGATATTCTAACTTGTATGCACATTTTTAAAAATCAACAATTAAATACTTTGATAATATGAGAAATTCTATTAAAAAAACATTTCCTGCCCTGACAAGGACACCAAAAAGAAAAGAAGAAATCTTTTCAGCGTAGTAAATCCCTTCCTGTGGTCCTTCCCTGTCTTCTTTCCTGTGACTTGGTTTTCTACAGTTGTGATTAGTGTTCACTGTTCATTTTGAGTTTTTTTATTTCTGCTATTCAGTATTTCTACATGGTGTTCCAGTGTATTAACGGGAGAACTTTTGAATTCATATTGCTGATAAATTAAGGAACTAAAGCACTTCTATTCCTTAAAGAGCTGAAAGTGAACTGTTGGGGCAGTTTTTCTGTTTTTGAATCTGTGGATCTTGACTAAAATCTTAAAAATAATGAAATAGAAAGGGATCAAAAATATCAGAATGGTTTCATGAAGCATCTATCTATTTTAGTTTATATGTGGAAATATGTGAATATGTGTTTAATGGATAATATAAGATGTATGCTTACTAAGGATCAAAAGCTTTTAAAAGCCTCTGGATTTGACAAGTCTCATCAAATTTTTTGGTATTCGTGTCCTAGTTTAAAAAGGCCGTTCAATATCCCAGGCATGTTTTGGGAGCTTCTTCCTTGGGAATGACAGCATAGATGGTTTAGTCATGGAACGCTCTGGTGCACAAAACTAAGACTTTCAGAAAAATTTAACTATAACCCCGCTGTCCAGGATGAGTGTATAAGAAACAAATTTTTCATCATACTACTAACTAAATATAAATAGGTAAGTCATACTCTAGCACCTGAGGTTCAGAGTGGGAAGCTCAGTCTTCCACACACAGGCCTACTCCATCCGTGAGCCCCGGTTAACACGCCTCCTGCTGATCCCATTGGCCTCCGTTACATTAGCTCACTAAGCTTATCCTCACATCACAAGCTATTATTTTATAATCAGCTCTCCTAAATTCATTTTATATCATTCTTGTACGTTAAGAGAATATTTTTTGCTTAGTCTTGAAGTTCAGCATGGCGTTCACTCTCTCACTTCTATGTCTTCTTCGTTGGCAATCATCTCATTCAGCTGCAGCTTTTCTCTTTTTTGGTTGTTTTCTTAAAACATGCGCACGCACACAAACACCTGCTTCTAATCACCGTCCTAAGGGCTTTCTTAGGGAGCGATTCAGCGTGAGTTAGCAGCCTGCCTCTTCAGGGAGCTGGTTTTATGGAGGGGCCGGTGCTTTTTCAGTGGTTAGCCTATCTTAAGATTTCTTCTGGTTTACTGTTTTAGTCCAGCTCAGGTATGCCAGATATCCAGATATATGTTCAAATAGGATAAGAAATTGTGGAGCTTCAGGTTAGAATGAGGAAATCCCAAATCTAGAGGAAATTTCTGTGCCTCAGAAGTAAAAGATTGTTTTAAATTTATTTTCACCTAGTTGAAACCCACAGTTCTTAGTGAAGTGTCACAAGAATGGAAAAGCAAGTATCCCGTGTACTCAGTACTAATATGAAGCAAGTAGACAATCTAATGCAAGCCCTCACAAGATAAAACTCAGCTCGGTTCAAGTTGGGGAGGGGCAGGAGGGAGGGGGATTGGTGGGCTCCCACTAACTGGGCACGATGTCCACTCCCCGGGTGTGGGACACAACTACAATAGGGACCTCTACCTACCAAATGCAAACTTTGTAACCCAGTTGTTTGTACCCTCACATTAATCTGAAATAAAAAAGGAAAAATAATAATAAATTAGTTTCCATCTATTCGTAGAATGAGTTTTGTTCAAGCATTAGTTAGGGTTGGGAAAGGCACGTTATTGCCTGAAGAGGGGAGGAACGTCCAGAACCTGAGGATCACACAGACAGACACTCTCAACCTCGTGAGGGTCTTTTTTGCTTGTTATAAAGTAGGTTGTGGACCTTGGGCAGTGCCAGACCTGCGTTCCACAAGTTGCTTTATGGGGAGTTCTTACTCACCCGTGATGTTCCTCAGTTATTAGAAGTATGTCAGAACTAGTTATTCTCATCTATTCCTGATGGCGGGACCCGGTGGGCCGGGGGTGGCTCCATTCCCACTCACCGGTGCTGTCCACCAGGCGAGGCAGAGGCTCTCCAGGGCTGGAGCTCCAGGGGCGGTGGCAGCTGGTGCTGGCTTCCCGGTGACGGCAGACGTGGAGCAGACGGCTGTGACAGTCCGTCCCGATCCTCCCGCTGCCTCCTGTCTTCATGCTGTGCTCTTGCATCTGGGAACAGTTTGCCCGAGTTTCTCAGTGGTGGTGGAGGGACAGGCTGGAAAGTATGTTTGAGATCTTACTAAAGGATGTACTTTCTTTCATGTTGCCTTTCAGAATCAAAGCCATAGAGAGTCCCAACAAAGAAGATGATACCCAGTGGCTGACCTACTGGGTAGTGTACGGCGTGTTCAGCATTGCGGAGTTCTTCTCTGATCTCTTCCTGTCCTGGTTCCCTTTCTACTACATGCTCAAGGTACGCTGAATCCTGAACTGCTGTTTCCTTCCACATACATATTGGCTTCATTCTCTACCGCCAAAATTCTCTCTGAGGACCTGTATAGAAGCCATAGGAATAAATTTTTAATGTTGTACATCCATGGCTCTGTGTCAGATTATAAACAAGAAGACAGGATTTGACATGGCTGGCTTCATTTGTATATTATCTTGAAAATAGCCAAAGCAGGTGTGTTTAAGATGTGTTTGCTAATAATGGATGGGAATACTATGACCTAGCATAAACGCTGCTATTAGTTTGCTAAGATCCTGTCTTCATGCAGTGATGCCTGCATTTAATATGGAAGGATTGCAGATTTCAGCAGGTCGCTGATTATTCATGATGGTGAACAGGAATCATTCTGGAGGAAAAGTACTTATTTCTTACATAGGTTTGAAGAAAGAGGACGTGTAGTGGCACGCTGAGGAAGCCACTTCAGTGACTTCGGCAGGTGCAGTGGTCAGGGGTCATTGCTGGCAAGCCTGTGTTTAGCAGAACGTCAGTGTCAGTTACCAACATGTGGGGGGAAGGGATAGGAGGTTGAAACTCATTCCTAATGGAACCTCTGTGAACTCCCAGTTTGTACCAGAGGTGAGTGAGAAGGAAAAAGTTCACTACTTTGCATAGATTCCATAAATGGGATAAGCTGTCTTGGGGCAATTCCTCAGGTGACTTTCTTGGAAGAGGCCCTGCTTCCAGCTGGGTGACACAAACCGCCTGTTCAGAGCCAGGCATGTGACCTGCACAAGCTGGAGCGAGTGGTGAGGTGTGTCCAACCCAGTCCTGGGATCTCTTCTTTCCCTTACCTTTTGTTAGTATTCATTTTAATAAAAGCTACATATGACAGAGTTTAAAGGTTCAAATAGTTGTGTGAGACTTCTGTAGAAAGAGGGCAACTCTGCACCTTGCCCACCACATTGCCTTCCTTGGAAGCAACCACTGTCACTTCATTTATGGCAGTCTATTTGGTCCTTTACCTCTGTGTTTGTAAATAATATGCTTGTGTGGTCATTGTGAAGTTTTTTCTGTTTTATGCATTAGCTCTTGATTCCTGCTGAAAGGTAAGGACTTAGCTTTCTTTCCCCGCCCCTGGCAGCCTTCCCATGCCCCATTCTCCTATGTGTCCACACCTGGCTTTCTGTTAAGTAAACTTTCACCACTTACTGTTATGGCTTTGGAAATGCTATTCATTTGGGCCACAGAGTGGTTCCTCTGGAGCTAATAATTGTTTTTTTATTTATATATTCAGGCCTATTTGTAGAATACTTTTTTTTTTTAAGAGACAGAGTCTCACTTTGTCACCCTTGGTAGAGTGCTGTGGTGTCACAGCTCACAGCAACCTTCAACTCCTGGGCTTAGGACGATTCTCTTGCCTCAGCCTCCCAAGTAGCTGGGACTACAGGCGCCTGCCACATCGCCCAGCTATTTTTTGTTGCAGTTTGGCTAGGCCCGGGTTCGAACCTGCAACCCTCAGTACATGGGGCCGGTGCCATACCCACTGAGCCACAGGTGCTGCCCAACCTATTTGTAATTTGTAGTATTTTTTTTTTTTTGTAGTTTTTGGCCGGAGCTGGGTTCGAACTCTCCACCTCTGGTATATGGAGCCAGTGCCCTATTCCTTGAGCCACAGGTGCCTCCCAATCTATTTGTAGTATTCTTATGATTTCAGTTTGTCCTACTTATTTTCCATGTCTATGTACTTGAATTTTTTTTTTAATCTAAGGAAATTTAGATATAGAAAATTAGGTATATGAAACTCCCTAGCCCCAGCCATCATCGCATTGATATTACCTTGATTTTTAATTCTGGGTAACTATAGACACAGACAGTAGACCCTCTGTAAGTTTGCCACCCAAGGAATTGTAGCAAACGAGTCAGCATACAGAGGTGGTCAACACAAGGAACCGGCCAGCTGTACTGATGTGGCATGTGTCTGGTCTATGAAGATTAGGTCAGCTTAAGGAAGTGCCCAATTTAGGTTGGTGGTCAACTAGGGAGGTTCTATTGTATCTTTTTCTTGGGTCTTAGCTTTTTTTAAAAGAAATCTATTTATTTGTACTTTCCTTCTTCCAGGGAGATTTCTCAATCTGACCTTCTAGTTTGCAAATTTGTTCTGTGGTTATAACGTATAACATCCATGATGCCACATATTGGGTTTTTCTTTTCAGCTGTTACATTTTTCATCCCTAATATTTTTGCTTGGCTCTTTTCTGTGTTTTCTTGTTCTTCTTTCATAATGTTAATATTTTGTCTTGTTTCTTTTAGTATGGTTACCAATCAAGTTTAAAATAATTTTTTTTTTTTGAGACAGAGCCTCAAGCTGTCACCCTGGATAGAGTGCTGTGACATCACAGCTCACAGCAACCTCCAATTCTTGGGCTCAAACGAGTCTCTTGCCTCCACCTCCCAAGTAGCTGGGACTACAGGCGCCCGCCACAATGCCCGACCATTTTTTTTTTTTTTTTTTGGTTGCAGCCGTCATTGTTGTTTGGCGGGCCCGGGCTGGATTCGAACCCGCCAGCTCAGGTGTATGTGGCTGGCACATTAGCCCATTGAGCCACAGGCGCTGAGCCAGGATGATACCATTTATGGTATAAAAAAGAGATAAAATTTTAAAACTAAGTGAAAACAGGCTCAGTGTAGGGTATTTCAGTTTGTTTGGTTTTTTTTGAGATAGGATCCCACTCTGTTGCCCCAACTGCAGTGCAGTGGCCTGATCATACTCACTGTAACCTCAAACTCCTGGGCTCAAGCGATTATCCCACCTCAGCATCCCGAGTACCTGGGCCTGCAGGGGTGCACCACCATGCCCAGCTCATTTTTAAACCTTTTCTAGAGATACGGGATCTTGCTTTGTTTCTAAGACTGGTCTCAAACCTTGCCCTCAAGCCATCATCCCCCCCTCAGCTTCCCAAAGTGCTGGGATTCCAGGTGTGAGTTACCTTTCCTGGCTTGTATTTTAAAAATTTTGTATGACATCACCGCAGAATGCCTTATAATTTTGACAGTTGAAAAAATGTCCTTTCAAAACAGAAGAAAATTGGTCTGTGGGAAGATTTAAGGTTTCAAAGATTACTGGCCTTTGTTGTGTATTTTTGTTATTTTAGCATTTAAAAATATTTTTATAATCTTTTTTGAGACAGAGTTTCACTTATTTTTTTTTTTTTTTTTGAGACAGTCTTACCCTGTCACCCTTGGTAGAGTGCCATGGCATCATAGTTCACTGCAACTTCAAAATCAGAATCCTACTTACTCACTGCAGCTGGGCTCAAGTTCTTGCCTCCCAAATAGCTGGGACTACAGGCTCCCACCACCACATCTGACTATTTTTTAGCTCTTGTGCAGACGATCTTAAACTGGTGACCTCAAGCAATCCAGCTGCCTCCGCCTCCCAGAGCGCTAGGATTACAGGTGTGAGCCACAGTGCCTATCCTGTTTTTATAATCTTTAATTTGGATATGATGTATTTTAAACTTCAAATAGTTTTGAAGCCCTTAGTAAGATCCATCTAATGGTAGTAACCTCACAGTGTAGTCTCTGATGGAAAGAAACCTGGCTTTTGCCATGGGCCGGCTGCAGTGAGTAAGTAGGTTCCTGTGAGAGGAGCCCCTTGCACTAGAATCTGACCTCAGACTTGTGAAATGTGATTATCCCTGACTTCTAGCCTGTGCTCATCACCCCTGCTAATGGAGGCACAGAGGTAGAGAGAGGATCCAGAATAAATGACAATCACTGAATCATTTATATTTGGTTTTAAAGTACATTTAAAATATTGCTTTGCAGCAAATTTTCTTCCCTAATGGTAAAACGAATATGTAGCCATTAGTAGTCTCCAGCGTATGGCATCACGGTATTGATGAGAGTGAATTTATTGCCTGTTCCAAGTAGATAATATACTTCAGAGTATTAAAAATTAATGATAGGCTTGGCACCTGTAGTTTAGCGGCTAAGATGCCAGCCACATACACTGGAGCTGGTGGGTTCGAATCCAGCCTGGGCCTGCCAACCAACAATGACAGCTACGACCAAAAAATAGCCGGGCGTTGTGCTGGGTGCCTGTAGTCCCAGCTACTAGGGAGGCTGAGGCAAGAGAATCCCTTAAGTCCAAGAGTTTGAGGTTGCTGTGAGCTGTGACGCCATGGTACCACCCAGGGCGACAACTTGAGACTCTGTCTGAAAAAAAAATTAATGATGCTGTTAATTACAATGCTTTCTTCCTGATTAGTGGCATATTCTGAATGGCTTTGGTGAATGGACCGAGAAAAAGTTGCAGAGTCAGTAGGAGGAGTTGTAGGAGAACATTCGTTTTAAGGACAAGCATAGATCTTATGCTGTTGACAGTCACATGGGAATTGTATGAGAGTATAAAAAAAAAGATCTTTCAGGAAGGACACTCTTAATATTTTATTTCTTACAGAATTAATAGTTGGTTTTTTTTTTTCATTTTTTCTAAAACAGCCTATAATATTGGAGGAAAGTAAAAGTAACCAACGGCTAGGCATTAATATCACCTTGAGAGCTGAAAAGATAACATGTGGCTGGGTGCAGTGGCTCACACCTGTAAGCCTAGCCTTCTGGGAAGCCAAGGAGGGCAGACTGCCTGAGCTCAGGAGTAAAGACCAGCCTGAGCCAGAGGGAGACCTTCTCTCTAAAAAAAAGAGCTGGGCATTGTGGCAGGCACCTGTAGTCCCAGCTTCTTGGGAGGCAGAGGCAAAAGAATTGTTTGAGTCTAAGAGTCTGAGGTTCCTATGAGCTGTGATGCAACGGCACTCAACCAAGGGCAACAAAGTGAGACTCTGTCTCAAAAAAAAAAAAAAAAAAAAAAAAAGAAAAGAAAAAGAAAAAAGAAAAGGTAACATGTGATATATTTAGGTAGAAACTAAATCTTTGTTCCAAGCTTTGGTCTGAGGTCTGGCCTTGAACAGAAGGGTTTACAAATTAATGAAATTTGTATGTGCTCATTTCTTTATTCAGCAGATATTTTCTGTGTGCCAGATTCTGTTCTAGGTCTGGGGGATACTTTGATGATTAAAACAGAGTTCTTGTCCTACTGTTTACATTTGTATGCATGTGGGCGTGCATAAATGTATGTGCATGTGCTTGGTGGATCTTGGATAGGAAAGAAAATAGCATTTGTAATCCTACATCTTGGGGTACCATTCCTATTATTTTAGTGAACAAATGTGTTAATAAATACACACAGAACTGTATATATGTGTATTACTCTCTTAACCATGTATGTGTAGTTGGAACCACATACTATATATGTATATATATATATCATTTGATATTGCCCTATTTTCAGCTGACACAATAGTATTTTCTCATATTATTCAGTATTCTTCAACATAGCTATCTAATCTATTTTAGGTAATAATTTACCCATTTTCCATTTGAGAGACATTCAGGACATTTGTTTTGCTATTGCCAATAATACTACAATTAATATCTTTGTACCTTGTATTTACCTTCATATAAATCATTTTCCAGATTTATTTTTAGAGCAAGGTTAAGTCTGGCAGGTTTAAGCCTGATTGAGACTGCCACCTGTGCCGTTTCACTCACTGGCAGCATTATCTCTCTCTTCCTAATCATTGCAGGGAAATCTTTCCTTCACATGCTCTTTTTTAGCTTGTATCTAGGCATGCTGAGGAATCTGTCTTAAATTTGGCTCATCACTATACTTGTGGCTGCATTGCAAAGGCAAAGACTTCGTTTCTGGTCAAGGCATTGTAGCATACGAGGAAGTCAGTGTTAAAATATATTTTTTCTGACATTACCTCTCAGTACTGACCTTGCTACTGCCTGAACTGCATGTTTAATGAAGCATATCCATACCTTGGGGATACTTCTGGGGGAAGATCTGATGATGATGGCATTAGAATCACAGACAGAATTATCTGGGCTGTTGTAATTTGTGAGGTAAGGAGTCAGCGTATCAGTGTAATCGTGCCAGTCTTCCTGTTAAGACAGCCTGGACTCTTTGTCTGAACTGCAGCTAGCACTGTTTGTGGTTGCCCTTGGGAGTACTGTCAGCTGGCACTTTGAGGACAGCTTGATTAAAAGGATGGCCAGATCTGGGTAGGTGACTTTAATGGAACTCAGAGTATTCCTGGGCTGTAGAATAGTTACACAGACTAAGAAGAGCGAATGCAAAAGTTGGCAGCTGAATATCACCTTGAGAGTTGGAAAGTAATTAACTTTATTTTTAATAGAAGAAAATGATTTCATTTGAGAACCGGAAAATGCTAAGGATGTAGGTGGAGAGCAGTAATTATTTTACTGTCTCAGGACAATAGCTAGAAGGTACTAGAAAGTAGTAAATTAATACTCTGGAGTATAGCCTACAAAATAATCACATCGAAGAGGTACAAAAATGTAGATGTCATTCAGTCCATCCAAAAAAGATAGTTTATTTGGATTGCTGGAGTTGGTATTTACATGGGCAGATATTATAGATATTATTTCAGAGATTTTTTCTTTCTTTTTTTTTTTTTTTTGAGACAGAGCCTCAAGCTGTCACCCTGGATAGAGTGCTGTGGCATCACAGCTCGCAGCAACCTCCAATTCCGGGGCTCAAGCGAGTCTCTTGTCTCTGCCTCTCAAGTAGCTGGGACCACAGGCGCCCGCCACAACGCCCGGCCATTTTTTGGTTGCAGCCGTCATTGTTGTTGGGCGGGCCCGGGCTGGATTCGAACCCGCCAGCTCAGGTGTACATGGCTGGCGCCTTAGTCCGTTGAGCTGTAGGCGCCAAGCCTATTTCAGAGGTTTTCAACAGCTAATAAAAACTTTAGAATTTGGTAGTACTGCTACTCTTTTTTTTTAAGAGTAGGAGTATTACCAAATCCTGAAGTTTGTTGCTTTGTCGCCCTTGGTAGAGTGCTGTCACATCGTAGCTCACAGCAACCTCCAGCTCTTGGGCTTAGCTAATTCTCTTGCTTCATCCTCCGGAGTAGCTGGGAGTACAGGCGCCAGCCACAACACCCAGCTATTCCTTTGTTGCAGTTTGGCTGGGGCCGGGTTCAAACCCTCCACCCTTGGTATATGGGGCCAGTGCCCTACTCAACAAGCCACAGGTGCTGCCCAATACTACTACTCTTGTATACTTTCTTCAAGTACATTAATTAAAAACCCTGCAGAAGAGGAAATTTTCTTAATAGAAGTTGATTTACCTAATTAACAGTTTTAAGACAAACCCTACCTCTCCTGATTGTTAATCCAGTAAGCCAATTTCCCTTTCAGCTTGATGCCGTAGTTATAATGTAATATGGGCATCTGTCTCTCAGTAATCCATTCCTGAAACCCAGACGTTCTGTGTAGAAATACCAGCCAATACCTCCATTTTAAATGGGAAAAATCAAATGTATTACATGTCAATCTAAAACTCCCAACCAATTTCCTAACTTTTTTTTTTTTTTTTTTGAGACAGAGCCTCAAGCTGTCACCCTGGATAGAGTGCTGTGGCATCACAGCTCACAGCAACCTCCAACTCCTGGGCTCAAGTGATTCTCTTGCCTCTGCCTCCCAAGTAGCTGGGACTACAGGCGCCCGCCACAGCGCCCGATCATTTTTTTTTTTTTTTTGGTTGCAGCCGTCACTGTTGTTTGGTGGGTCCAGGCTGGATTCGAACCTGCCAGCTCAGGTGTACGTGGCTGGTGCCTTAGCCTGCTGAGCCATAGGTGCCGAGCCAATTTCCTAACTATTAATGAAACATAGCAAAGTTCCTATGTATAAAAATATCATATTAGGATGTTAGATGCTAAAAACACTTCCCTGCTCTAGTTAATATAGTTGGTAAGAAACTATTGTGTTGTTTGCAGTAGTATACAACACACCCCCTTTGACGCTCTGCATACTATTCAAAATGTGCACAAGGGATTCTGATGCTTTTCCTGTCAAAAATGTAGTTCAGGTCATTTTGTTTAAAATATCGCATTGAGTTTGGGGTATGTATATATTAGTGTTTCCTATATAAGCAACCACCATAAGTTTGAATATTATAAAGCAAAAGACTTGCATGAGGACGTGTTCTCTAGAGAGGTGGTGGCCTGTCGTGAACCTGGCACGACGCCAAGGAAATGAAACCTAGTGAAAAGTGCAGCCCTCTTGTTCTCCATTTTGGGTTACTGCAAACATGTAGCTCAGAGAACCAGTGTTCTCTGGCCACATCTTACTATTCACTAAGATAGGCTGCTGCTCAAGCCCAGGGGATGCCGGAGCAGAGTTGCTGGGAAAACTGACAGTACTGAGGGTATCTCAAGGCACTGGCTTCGTTTGAGTACAAGGACCTTTAACAGAAGGTCTCAGTCTTTCTCTCCGTGTGTGAATTGTTGCACAGCCGTCTGTTCACGCACGTGGCAGTATGCACATGTGCCGAGGCTACGAGATGCGCATCTCAGTCTGCCTTCTCTTGCTGTCATGCTCTCCTCCCTTGGCTTTCCTAGCTCTAACCATCCTGTGTATCCCACAGTCTGCGCTGGGCAAGTGAGCTTTGGAGTCTGTTAGATGTGAGGGGAAAGGGGAAGGAAAGGTGAAGGGGGGATCCCTTAAAACCGTAACTGGAGGATATGACAGTGACTGTGTTTGGGTGAGCACTTGGATAAGGAAGCAGGCTGTGCAGTTCCTCCATTCAAAAATTCTTAACCTGGACAGAGCCTGTGGCTCAAAGGGGTAGGGCGCTGGCCCCATATACCGGAGGTGGCAGGTTCAAACCTAGCTCCTGGCCCCAAACTGCAAAAATAAATAAATAAATAAATAAAAATGAAAAAATTCTCAACCTTTAGGGAATATATAGAGGATTTTGTTTGCAGCTGTTATAGTCACTGATTCTACTTAAGAGTATTTTATGGTGTTTTTTAGTATGTTTTTGTTTGTATATCTACATCTCCATATTTTACTATAAATTACTTTCATTTTGTTTCTCCTTTATATTATAGTTAGTAGTATATATATATATATATATTTTTTTTTTTTTTTGTAATTATGTAAGTATATCATTACTTTAAATTTCATTTCAGGTTGTAAAAGAAGAGTTCCAGGCTGGGGGTGGTGGCTCACACCTGTAATCCCAGCACTCTGGAAGGCTGAGGCAGGTGGATTGCTTGAGCTCAGGAGTTTGAGACCAGCCTGAGCAAGAGAGAAACCCCTTCTCTGCTAAAAATAGAAAAACTAGCTGAGTGTTGTGATGGGTACCTGTAGTCCAAGCTACTTAGGAGGCTGAGGCGAGAGGATCACTTGAGCCCAGGGGTTGGAAGTTGCTGTGAGCTGTGTATGTGCCACAGCACTCTACCCTGGGTGACAAAGTGCGATTCTGTCTTAAAAAAAAAAAAAGGATTCCAAAACACTTTTGGTTTGGGCTGGGCTTAGTGGCTTACGCTTATAAACCCAGCACTTTGGGAGGCTAAGGCAGGAGGATCAGGCCAGGTGTAAAAGACCAGGCTGGGCAACACAGTGGCACCCTATCACTACAAAAAATTTTAAAGTTAGCTGAGTATGATGGTGTAGGCTTGAGGTGGGAGGATTGCCTGAGCCCAGGAGTTTGTGGTTATGGAGTTACTGCACTCTAGCCTGGGCAACAGAATGAGGCCCTGTCTCTAAAAAGAAAGAAACAAACAAACAAAAAAAAAAAAAATATATATATATATACACACACACACATATATAGTTAGCTGGTTCTGAGATTTCTTTTTACCCCACTCAGAGCTAATAAATTAGCCTATTACGGTTTCATGGAGGCTGGCAGAAGACACAGTATTTCTGGGACAGAGACAGAGCCTCCACTATGCTCAGTACTCCTAATGCTTTTTTTTTTTTTTTGGTTGCAGTTGTCATTTGTTTGGCGGGCCCAGGCTGGATTCGAACCCGCCAGCTCAGGTGTACATGGCTGGCGCCCTAGCCTGTTGAGCCACAGGTGCCAAGCCTAATGCTTTTATTTTCTTACAAAATTATATAGATAGATTTTTAAATTTTTCGATTAATATCTATTTTATAGAGGGAAAAACAGACGTAAGCAATCAAGTAACTTGCACAAGTTTCGCAGCTGGTTCGTGGCAGACCCAGGATTGGAGCTTAGCTTCTCTGAGCCTGTCTTTTACCCTCTATGTAATGTGTTGACTCTGAGAATCCCTGCTTGTTGGGTGGAGAGTCTGCAGGTATCTCTAGATCAAGATTTTAAATGTTGTGTTCTTTGTTCTGTATTCTAACTAATTTTTAGATATATCAATTTCTGATGGAAGTGTTAAAATCAGTGATTGTGGATCTTATCTATTTATATAATTATGACTTAAAGTAACATTTCAAAGCCATATTTGAAAGCTATCGATATTATATAATTATAAAAAATAAAATTAGAAACATATATTAAGCTGTATATAATTTGCATGTTTCAATGGTGTGTGTGTGTGTGCAGGATTTTAATATTCTTGGTAAATTATTTTCCTTCTTTATAATTCTATTTATTTATTTTGCCTTCAGTAATATTTATGTATTAACATTACTACATGAGCTATTTTGGGAGTTGGTGTTTGTCTGATACATCTTTTCTATAATTTTATTTTTGATGTTTTAATTTTTATTTTTTTTATTTGGTAGAGACAAGAGTTTCTACTTTATTGCCCTCGGTAGAGTGCCGTGGCGTCACACAGCTCACAGCAACCTCCAGCTCCTGGGCTTATGCGATTCTCTTGCCTCAGCCTCCCGTGTAGCTGGGACTATAGGCACCTGCCACAACGCCCGGCTGTTTTTCTGTTTTTGCAGTTCGGCTGAAGCCAGGTTTGAACCCACCACCTTCAGTATATGGGGCTGGTGCCCTACTCGATGAGCCACAGGCGCCGCCCTATTTTTGGTGTTTTTAATTGGTTTTCTTTTGGGTAGTTTTATTAAGCATATAGCTATAGTTTATAGGTTATCATTTTATTTTGCTTAATTTTGAGACCGAGTCTTACTCTGTTACTGAGGCTACAGTGCTGTAGTTTCAGCCTAGCTCACAGCAACCTCAAACTGGGCTGAAGTGACCCTCCTGCCTCAGCCTCCCCAGCTGGGACTATAAGCACTTGCCATAATGCTCGGCTATTTCTTTTGTTGTAGTTGTCATTGTTGTTTAGCTGGCCCAGGCCGGGTTCAAACCCACCACCCTCGGTATATGTGGCTGGTGCCATAACCACTGTGCTATGGGCATCGAGCCTCCATCATAGCTTGTTAATTATTTGAATACACTCCTTGGTTTGGAATAACAAGGACTAAGGTTTATAGAGTTAAATTTAAGCTATAATAAATTGAGAGGCTGGGTGTGGTGGCTCACGCCTATAATCCTAGCCCTCTGGGAGGCCAAGGTGGGAGGATCACTTGAGCTCACAAGTTCCAGACCAGTTTGAACAAGAGTAAGACCCCATCTCTACAAAAAAATAGAAAAAGTATCTGGATGTTGTGGTGTACACCTATAGTCCCAGCTACTCCATTGGCTAAGGCAGGAGGATCACTTGAGCCTAGGAGTTGGAGGATGCAGTGAGCTATGATGATACCAGTGCACTCTAGTAAGGGTGACAAGAGTGAGACTCGGTCTCAAAAAATAGTTCAGTGAGGTGTGTGTGTGTGTGTTTACTTTAAAGAGAAGTGGTATTTAAAAAAAAAAAACACAGATTTGGAATCCCTGGAAGTGACTTCTGTTTAATGTAAAATCACCAGCCTGTGTGCAATACAGTAGGGTCGGAGTCTTTTAAACTAAAGTAAATAAGTGTATTGTTTATTAACTTTCTAGAGAAATTAGCAAATCACTCTGAATATTCCCTGGCTCTAAAGTACTTAGATGACTTAAAGTCCTAAGTCTGTATTTATTATTTGAATAAACAGTAGAAGTGTTTTGGGCATAGTATGATAGTTCTTATGTTTTGAGGTATTAAGGCCGATTTTTTTTTTTTTTTTTTTTTTTTGTAGAGACAAAGTCTCACTTTACGCCCTCAGTAGAGTGCTGTGGTGTCACACAGCTCACAGCAACCTCCAACTCCTGAGCTTAGGCGATTCTTTTGCCTCAGCCTCTCGAGTAGCTGGGATTACAGGTGCACGCCACCATGCCTGTCTGTTTTTCTGTTTTGCAGTTCGGCCGAAGGCGGGTTTGAACCTGCCACCTTCGGTATATGGGGCCAGCGCCCTACTGGAGAGAAGCCACAGGCGCCACCCAGCAGAATTTTTTTTTTTATCCCAATGGCAAAGTAGGATCATAAAGAAAAGGGTTAGGGATCATATCTCCATTCAGGGTTGAAGATGATGAACAGCAGTAAAGATTCTTTGAAGGCTAAGTATCTACCCAAATGTGAGCTTCTGCTAAGGGAGGAATTCAAGAATGGGTAGGGTGTTTTTCTATGAGAGGATGAATAAATGTGACAGATGTAACTAAGGTAAGCCTGCCGTGAATGAATCTCATAGATGTTTGGCTTATCAGTACAGAGCTTTCAGTACACATGCAGGTAAGCAACTCTAGTATATTTTCTTAAATTGATTTTTAAGAGTTGTAATTAATAAAAGCCCCTTACAGCTATGAACTAAAAGGTGATACAAAATGGCAAGCTGCCAGAGCTGGTGTGTTTTGCACTTTTTTTATTCCTTACTAGCTCATTACTTGTGATGTTCTTTTTCCATCCAAGAAAAAAACCCCAGTTAGCCTGCGGAAAACACTGGAAATGCTTTTTGGGGGAAAAAAAAAAACAGAGGCATCAGCCATCCCCAGAGTAGTGGTGGGCAGTGTGTGTTCTTTTACCGATGCTGGCTCTTCCTCTGCACAGTGTGGCTTCCTGCTGTGGTGCATGGCCCCGAGCCCCTCCAACGGCGCAGAACTGCTCTATAAGCGTGTCATCCGTCCTTTCTTTCTGAAGCATGAGTCCCAGCTGGACAGTGTGGTTAAGGACCTGAAAGACAAAGCCAAAGAGACTGCAGACGCCATCACTAAAGAAGGTAAGACTCGGGACAACCTGGCTGCATGTCTGACAGGAGAGCTGACACGCTGGGCTCAAGTAACAGGTTTCCGGCCGTCCTGTCCTATCAGCTCCCGTCAGCCAGGTGCCAAAACTGCTCTTGAGCTTCTGACTGCAAAGTTACTTTCCCAGGAGTCTTCCTCCATGCTCCGTGGAATGCAGTCAGCATATTAGAAAAAATGACTTCCCTTGATAGGCAGGGATTTTAGAGAATCATCTCTGTGTCACAAGCATGATCTTTTTCAGTTCATTTCTGGCTGATCTCTTTAGTGCTGATCAAATTTTGTTACGGGCCCAAAAGAATTCTCCCTTTCTCAGCTCCTCTGATTCATCTGTTCAGCAGATATTTATTGATTGGGGTGTTTAATGTGTGCCGAGAATGTCTGTAGCACTGGCCGTGAACCAAGGAGGCCATACTCCGTACTGGCTGAGCTCATGAGGCTTACAGTCCAGTTGAGGGAGAGACAGTACAATGTCAAAGTTACAAGGCACTAAATTTAGCAGATGATTTGGGGGAAATGAAGGAAGGACAATAGGGAGAGCTAGGGACTGAAGGGATGGCTACAATTTTAAATAGAGAAATTTAGGAACAAAAAAAACTGGTAATGAATCAGTCTTAGGAGTGGAAAGGAAGGAACCATGGGGAAGAATGTTCTAGAAGGAGCTGCATACGCAAAGTCGTGAGGTGGAACAACAGAGGAAGTGATCTCAAAGGGTAGGAGGAGACAGGCCAGAGAGGTTGGGGTGTGCTGGAAGACGAGCTGCATGATGCCCCAGCTTTGGCTTCACTCTGTGTGAGATGAGGTGCTGCGGGGGCTTCACTCGGTGTGAAATGGGGTTCTGAGGGGGGCTTCACTCGGTGTGAGATGGGGTGCTGAGGGGGGCTTCACTCCGTGTGAGATGGGGTGCTGAGGGGGCTTCACTCCGTGTGAGATGTGGTGCTGAGGGGGGCTACAATCAGTGTGAGATGGGGTGCTGAGGGGGGCTGCACACTGAGGGAGATGAGGTGCGGGG
>CAUYON010167737.1:0-43028 GCA_963573935.1 Arctocebus calabarensis
AGCTTGCCCTTCATAAACTCTGCCTAAAATATTCTTTATCAGCCAGTGCAGTACATTGAGCTCCATAGAGACAGCTCTGGGACAAGTGAGAGCCGGACGGGCACTGGGCGACTCTGTGCCTCGCTGAGGAAAAATAACTAACCATGGGCAAAGGAGATCCTGAGAAGCCGAGAGGTAAAATGAAGCACCCAGATGCTTCAGTCAACTTTGCAGAGTTTTCTAAGAAGTGCTCGGAGAGGTGGAAGGCCACGTCTGCTAAAGAGAAAGGAAAATTTGAAGATGGGGCAAAGGTGGACAAGGCCCGTTAGGAAAGAGAAATGAAAACCTATATCCCTCCTAAAGGGGAAACAAAAAAGAAGATCAAGGATCCCAAGGCACCCCCAGAGGCCTCCTTCGGCCTTTTTCTTGTTCTGTTATGAGTATCGCCCCCAAATCAAAGGAGAACATCCCGGCCTATCCATTGGTGATGTTGCAGAGAAGCTGGGAGAGATGTGGAATAACACTGCTGTGGAGGACAAGCAGCCTGATGAAAAGAAGGCTGCCAAAAAGCTGAAAGGAAAATACGAAAAGGATATTGCTGCATACCGAGCTAAAGGAAAAAGGGAGTCATCAAGGCTGAAAAAAGCAAGAAAAAGAAGGAAGAGGAGGAAAATGAGGAAGATGAAGAGGATGAAGATGGGGAAAGATGAAGAAGAAGAAGATGATGATGAAGAATAAGTTGGTTCTAGCACAGTTTTTTTTTTTTCCTTGTCTAGAAAGCATTTAACCCCCTATACACGACTCACTCCTTTTAAGGGAAAAAATTGAAATGTAAGGCTGTGTAAGATTTGTTTTTAAACTGTACAGTGTCTTTTTTTATATAGTTACACACTACCTAACGTGTCTTTAGATAGCCCTGTCCTGGTGGTATTTTCAATAGTCACTAACCTTGCCTGGTACAGTATGGGGGTTGTAAATTGGCATGGAAATTTAAAGCAGGTTCATGTCGGTGCACAGCACAAATTAGTTATACATGGGGATGGTAGTTTCTTCATCTTCAGTTGTCTCTGATGCAGCTTATATGAAATAATTGTTGTTCTGTAACTGAATACCACTCTATAATTGCAAAAAAAAAAATGGTGCAGCTGTTTTGTTGATATTCTGAATGCTTCTAAGTAAATACAATTTTTTATTTAACAAATAATAAAATAAAATATTCTTTCTCCCTTTTTTACATGATCGGCTACTCCTTATCCATCAGATCTCAGGAAACGCTCTTCATTCCAATTCCAAAAGCCACTCATTCATATTGCCCTGCTTTAATTCTTTGCCTCGCACTAATTACTAGCTGATATTTTGGGGTTTTCCTTAATTTAATGTGGATCTGTTTCCACCAAAACATAAGCACCAAGGGCGTAGTTAGCTTGGCCATGTTGTTCATTGCTCCACTCCAAAACTTAACAGTGTCCAGCACGGAGGGGGCTTGGAGGTATTTGCTGCAAACATGAAAAGTGTACCCTCAAAAGTATTTGCTGTATTAAGATGGAATGGAAAGAGCCAACAACTGAAAAGCCACTGGCCCCTCGCATTAACTTTGTGTTTTGCCCCAATCTACACACTTGCCAGGATAACATTGGGAGAGAGGAGGGGGACAGAGGGATCTGAAGAGAAAGAAGACTGGATAGACCCACGCAGGAGCCACACACTCTGCTATGTGTGGTAGGCAGAATAATGGCCTCCGAAGATTCCACATCCCCCTCCTCAGAAGCAGTGAGGACATGACACGGAGAAGAGGAGTGAGGGAGCAGAAGGAATTCAACTTGCTAATCAGCCGACCTGCAGATAGGAAACATTCCTGGTTTATTTGTGCTGATCTCCTGTAATCAGAGTCCTTTTAAGTGAAAGAGAGAGGTAGGAGAATCAAAGTCGGAGTGATACGCATAAAAAAGACTTGAGGGCGGCGCTTGTGGCTCAGTGAGTAGGGTGCCAGCCCCTTATACCGAAGGTAGCAGGTTCAAACCCGGCCTCAGCCGAACTGCAAAACAAAAAACTAGCCGGGCGCTGTGGCAGGTGCCTGTAGTCCCAGCTACTCGGGAGGGAAGCAAGAGAATCGCCTAAGCCCGGGAGTTGGAGGTTGCTGTGAGCTGTGTGACGCCACAGCATTGTACCGAGGGCGATAAACTGAGATTCTGTCCCTACAAAAAAAAAAGACTTGAGCCGCCATTGCTACCTTTGGAAATGAAATGGCCCTCAGCCAAGGAATGCAGGCAGCTTCTAGAACCTGGAAAAGGCAGAAACACGAATTCTTCTCTAAAGCTTCCCAAAGGAACGCGGCCCTGCTCACACCTTCATTTTAGCCCAGTGAGGCCCATTTTGGGAAATAATCACTGTGTATTATTTTAAACCACCAAGTTTGGGATAACTCGTTACAATAGCAATAGAAAACTAATACAACATGTACCTAAAGTTATGGTCTATGGAGAATATTCAGGCAGTAGCCGCCACAAATCCCCTCGTGACTCCTGCAGATACCTGTTGCCGGAGGCGGGAAGCCCAGACACCGTCTGCTCCTCCTGCTAATAAGGATGTGGTCAGAAAAACCTCCTCTGAGCCCTCTTCCTTTTGTTTTCCTTCCCTAACTTATTACTTCTCTTTTCATGCTCCCTAAAAGGAAAAAACACCACCACCATCTCTAGATCCCCACACATCTGCCAGAAGAAAAGAGATTCTATTTTTTTAAGTCTTACCCTGCCCTAAAACCTTTATAATAAAAGCCATTCTCTAACAAACTAAACAGCAAGAATAAATTTGATACACAATACTGCTCTCATTCAATTACTACGCGAAGGATCAAATTCAATGCTTGGATGCACACTACACCCAAATTCAGCTCCAATCTTTTTCCTTTGAATGGCGAATAGACATTTTAGTGTATATTACATGGTGAAGCAATAACAAACACTGGTAAAAATAAAAATGCTCCTCAATTATTTTTCACTTATCTCTTATGAATTTTACTGCCTAAAAAATGAAAGCAGAGCGGCAAGGGTAGGGAAGTCATATCATCACTGTGTTGTTCACAATAAATATGAATCTGTTTCCCTTACTGGAACATGAAATAAACCCTTAAGTTGTTTTAGCTTTTCTGCAACTAGAAAAGTTAAAATGAAAGCATTTCCTTATTTCAATGCATCAGTATTTCAGTTTGACGATGTTAAAATTCTTTAATGTTCTCAAAAAAACGTACCAAATAATGATGAATGATACTGATATGTTTGAGTTTGTCAATAATCAGTATTTAAGGCCAATATTCCAATCTTGCTTTTTCACCAAGATTATTAAAATTAATGTTAAGTAGTATAATATAGCATATCTTTCTTTCTTTTTTTTTTTTTTTTTTTTTTTTTTTGAGACACTTTGTTGCCCTGGATAGAGTGCCATGGCATCATCATAGCTCACAGCAACTTCAAACTCTTGGGCTTGAGCAATCCTTTTGCCTCAGCCTCCTGAGCAGCTGGGACTATAGGTGCCCACCACAGGGCCCAGATAGTTTTTCTATTTTTAGAAGAGGAAGGGTCTCATTCTTACTCAAGCTGTTCTCAAACTCCTGAGCTCAAGCAATCCACCCTCCTCAGCCTCCCAGAGAGCTAGGATCATAGTTGGGAGCCACCATGTCCAGCCAACATAGTATATTAACATGTTTACTTTTTAAAACCGATGGAGATTTTTTTTTTCAGGATAAAGAGGAAAAAAAAACATCAAAATGCCCACTTCTGAATACTCTATGGAAATCTTAGATATCGATTAACTAACTGGAAGCTCTATGTGTAAGCAAAGAAGTTTAATGTGACTATAAATATTTTACAATGATTTACTACTTGAGAATGCCTGATAAAAATGTTAAATCAATTTTAAAAGACAACATTAATTTTTTAAAGTACCTCTTTAAAACCAGTAGATTACAAAAAAAAAAATGTGGGGAACAGGGAGGTAAAAGCAATAAATTTATAACATAATATCCTAGGAAGAAAAAAAGTCTATTTATGAAAAAAAATTCTTCATGTGTCACATCAGTCACCACAGGCAGAAATAAAAGTAAAATTGTTAAGAAGGTGATACAGAAATAATGTTTATTAGCGTAATGTTATTGTGAACTACTTTCATATGTGAAATATATTGAGTTCTTATGTAACTCTTTACAAATATAGATTATTGTCATATAATGTCTTTTTGAAAATTAAAGACCACATTTCTGGAAAAGTGACCCCATAGAACACAGTTTTTATGAAGTTTAACAAGTAGTGAGGGAGAGAGGAAGAGCAGATTCCCGTGCAGTAACATTTCCCTATAAAAGGACATTAGCCAACTCTCCTCAGATCCCCGCTACAACTTAACATAATATCCCTCCTCACAACTCCACAAGTTAAAATATATCCTCATAAGAATGCTTGAAAAACTAATCAAATGATGGCTCCTGTTCTGAGTGCTTCTAATTCAGTGGTAATGTAACCCAGAGGTTTTATAATCACTAATCTTCTCCACATGTTTCAGTATGTCCCATCAAGTCAAATGGAAACTATTCACAAAAAATAAGAACATAAGTCATTTTGTCTTTGGCAATTAATAATATTACATAAAAATTATGTTACCCATACACTTATACGAGCTGAGTTTTCTTAGCTGCTCTTTGAAATAGCTGGCTTCTTTCCATTCTCCAACTTCAACTCCACGGTATTAAATGTCATCTGTCATGCGATTGATATATAAATCTATTAACCATTTGAATAGAATTGATTTTAACCACCAAAATTATTTTAACTAAACTTTAAATGTGTAACAAAATATTCTAAGTGTAGAGAGAAAACAAAAGTAGTATTATTATCATTGATTTTCCCAGATTGCAGGTAATTTTGTTCTTATCCCTACATTTCCATTTTATTCTTGTTGGATATGGATGTTATAGATTTTTATCAAAATAAAAAATATTCAGAATATGAAGATTAAAGCACATATTTATAATATGCATAATTCATGGCTCAATTGTTTTATAACCTATGTAAGTTTTGATATAATTTCCAAAGTCTGTATCAGATGGCATAGGACTGAGAATAAAGAAACGACTCTGAGCAGGTTTACCTAAACCACAGCTTTACTTGTTCATTTCTAATTTTGTATTCTGAAAAAAATTACACTGCAAATTAATCTTAGTTCATCAGCATCATGAAGTGTTGCTCTTTTCACCTCAGTGACTTTGTGTTACTTCTTTTGCCAAAAGTTCACAATTCCTGATCTTAGTTCTGGCTGGTCCAGCTACCTCCAAATGACCTTGCATATGCCAATCTAGAAAATATATTGTAGTAACAAATGGAGTATTTGCATATAACAGAAACACACAGTACTTTTATATCCCTTTGAAATTTTTGTTCATCAATTCTTCATTATGCAAACATTGACTAAGCCTCCTCATCCTCAGGCACAAGTTGGACACCACCCATAGAAAGATGAACTGGGCTCTGACCTCAAGATGTTTATTATTGACTGGGGGCATGAAATGCAAAAATCAACAGCACAGAATGATAAGCATAGCAAGCAAACCAACACAGGCTGTTAAGAGATGGAGGAGAGTTAAGGAAGGCTTGTGAGAGACAGAAGATGCAAATGGAAAGACAAGCAGAATTAGCCATTGAGGAGCAGAGGAAGGCATTCTGGACAGAAAGATTGGCATGTGCAAAGGCTTGGAGGTACTGCATGTTGGGTTCCAGGAATTTAGGCAAATCAGCAACTCTGCTGCAGGGCTGCGAGAGGCAGGATATGAGGCTGTCTAAAGACGACCAAGGATGTGAACGTGAGTGTGAAGATGATGAAGAGCAACTGAAGGACGTTAAGCAGAGAGTGTGGCTCACAGAGTTAAGGAGTGTCATAGAAATAGGGTTGCCTAGATAGAAGTGGAGAGGATTCCTGGCAGGCTGTGTGTGAAGAGGGAAAGTATTATTACTCAAGACCACCTAGAAGGATACTGGCCGAGACTGAGACTGTCAAAAGAATGCCCAGAATATGGGTAATACTGAAGGCACAAAAGGCAAAATGTATGGAAGTGGGAGAGCAGTGAAGCTGGAACCCAGGGGAGTTCAAAGAAAGGGAATGGGAAATAAAGCATGCTATGGAGGGTCAGGAGTATGCATGGAGCACCATCCTGGCCATGGGGTGGGCACTTCAGGACACACTGCATGTCCTAGATAAAGGCAAAAGAAGGAAGATTGACAGGAAGGGATATAAGAGACACTGAAACTCTGTGATGACAGGACTCCATGACCACCAGGGTATGGGAGAAGGGTAGAAGGAGGACTGATTCACTCTCAGGTTTATGGTTTGGGTGTCTAGGTGGTTAGTAGCACTATTCAACACTGTGCAGATGATGGAAGGAAGGGAATAGGGTAGAAGGGAGGTGATGGCCTCTGATTCTGAAATATTGAGTCCCCTGTTAAGCATCCTGATAGAAATGTCAAGTAAGTGGTTGGGAATACAAGTCCCTTAATTAGGATAAATTCTAGGAGAAGGCTATAGACTTGGGAACAGTCAGAAAGATGACAGATAAAGCCATGGGTCTGGCTCAGAACATGAGATGAGAATAGAAGATGATTGGGGATAAAATACTAGAATACAACATATAAAGGATGGCAGAAGAGAAAGATTAAAAAGAAATAACAAAAGGTAACAGGGAGTAAGAGTGGACTATCAAGGTAGCCGTTGGAAACGTGAAAGTCAACAACAAAGATGTGATCAGTACTGTAATGTCCTGCAGCTTTTGCATCCCAAAGGTCTAGTTGTCTGTAATTTTAGTAGAGTATGAAAATGAGATTACACCAGGGTGTGGTATAAAAAAGTGGATGAGACCATGAGGACCAGGTAAACAGACCACTTTTACTATGACTGGCTGTGAAGTAAGAGAGATCATACACCTGCCAAACCTAGCTCAGAGGCCTGAGGCCAGGAAAGCAGTAGGGATGAAAGCAGACTCAATCCCATCTCTCTCTTTTTTTTGTTTTTTTGGTTTTTTGCAGTTTTGGGCCAGGGCTGGGTTTGAACCTGCCACCTCTGGCATATGAGGCCAGGGCCCTACTCTTTTGAGCCACAGGCGCTGCCCAATCCCATCTCTCTTAATGGCTGTCTTCCAGTGAATTTATCATAGATGTCAGCACCATAAAGCGCTTGTTAAACCTGTGTCCCTAATGCACAAGCAGTCTCATGAAATCCAAATATATGAGCAGAAACTCAGACAATTCCCATTCATTCATTCGTGGCCAAGTTAAACCAAAACACATCATATTCATCTGACAATATAAATATAACTAGAATTGTGTATCTTGAATATACCAGTCATTCTTGCTATATGTATACTTATCGGAGTTTGAAACTTAACTAAAATAATTAAATGAGGTGGTGCCTGTAGCTCAGTGGGCAGGGCGTCGGCCCCATATACTGAGGGTGGTGGGTTCGAACCCTGCCCTGGCCAAACTGCAACAAAAAATAGCCAAGCGTTGTGGCGGGCACCTGTGGTCCCAACAACTTGGGAGTCTGAGGCAAGAGAATCACCTAGGCCCAGGAAATGAAGGTTGCTGTAAGCTGTGACACCACAGCACTCTACTGAAGGTGACAAAGTGAGACTCTGTTTTAAAAAAAAATAAAAATAAGTAAAATAAAATAAAACACCTAAATGAATTACAACATAGTGATCCATTATGGGGGAGATGGACATGCTGGGAGGAGCTAGGATAAGAGGAGAAACCCACAGGCAGCTGCTAGCCAAGCAACGAAGCTATTTCTACTATATACCTGAGTGAAAACACTTTCTACAGTCATTATAAATCATTCCCAACAGAGAAATAGAATATTTCTTAGGTTTAGAAGACTACTAAGAATTCATATAAGACATATACAAAAAAAGAGAGAGAGATATGACAGGAAAACCAGGATGTAAATTTTCAAAATCTATCTGCAATTGATAAACCCAAGGTAGAAGAATTAAATCATTCTCTAAACATTTGTTCCCAAAATTATACAGGCAATTACAAAAGTTTTGAGATACACAAAAATCAAGAAACATAACATCCACACAGGCAGAAACAAATGAAACCCTCCCAGCAACACTGATAAGGTGAATCAGAAAGGACACTGTAGACTTTGTGTCTTAGAAGTGAAAAAATGGTCCATAAGAACAATCTGTCTCAAAACTTCCATAGTGACCCATGTTTACACAGTATACCCTTTAGGGATTAAATATGAAGCTCAGATAAGAAAATAAAAATAGACTAAATAAGCATTTGCAAAAGTTAGTTATTAATCTTAATTATTCCTGAACAATAGTTTTAACAATCTAAGGTTCCAACATTCACTTTCAATTAATAACAATAAGGTGTCTTAAAATGTGTTTTATGTCAATACTCTAATAAGCATAAAGCAAGTTAAACCACTTTCAAAGCTAATCTAATTCTGAGATAATAGTGACTGCGAATTGTGGTCCTCACTCAAGATAAAGTGATTTACAGTGTAAATGTGTAAATCAGTCACACCAAACAAAGGAACTGGATTCTTTTTCACATAATCTAATCGGTACAGGTAAGATGCCTGAATTGCTCATTAAATCAGAGGGTTTTGATTTAATTGTTTCAGCAATTTACAGATTAGCATGTCGCTACTTATTATAAACAATCAATGTGAAATCTCTTGAACCTTAGCATTCTGGTTGTTCCACAGTAATTTTTGAAGGATGACAGATTTTTATCAGCTGATGCTTTGCTAAAGATATAACTTAACTTTAATTGGTGGTTAATCTTCCATTTTAATCATAAAATGACAGTTACAATATCTGTAACTTTAACATATCTACTTTGACTGTGCATAGTCTACAATTCAAGAAACCACTGTCAATAACAGATAAAAACAAATTTTCAATATGATATTTTTCTCTTAAATATCTACCATGTTCCGAATTTTAATGAAAATAGCCTAAGTTGATATTATAGGTGAGGAAGGAGCAAGATGTTGGATTAGAGTCATCTCCTTATCATCAATCCACTCACAGTAAGACAGGGGAGAAAGGACTCCATCCACATCTGGTTGGGGGATCCTACTCAGAAACACCACTCTGGGGGCATAGTGAAGCAGTCAGGAGCTGAGGAAGACCAGCACAGAAGGCAAGTGCCTGCGTATAAGCAGAGGACTAGAGACAGGAAAAGGCTGTCCCGCAGTTTTTGTTCTTGGACTTAGCTGCTCACTGTAACTAAGCAAGCAAATAAACTTGACTAGCATCCAGTGGCTGGGCCTGAAACACAGGGTGACTTGGCTATTAATTAGCAGGGCACTGGCCACCAGGGAAGGAACAGTCTCCAAAGTCCTAGAGCACAGCTAGCTCTGATGTGCCTGCTGAGCTTGGGTAGCTATCCTTGGAGTGATCTGAATGGCTCCCACCCACCCCCCAAAATCAGCTATAAGACTCCTACAAGTGATTAAGAAATACAGTAATGTCTCTGGCTATAAAATCAATGTCCACAAATCAGTAACCTTTGTATCTGCCAATAACAGCCAAGATAAGAAGCAAATCAAGGACACAATTCAATTCACAGTAGCTTCAAAGAAAAGTAAATACCTAGGAATATACCTAACAAAAGATGTGAAGGACTTCTACAAAGAAAATTATGAAACCCTAAGAAAAGAAATAACAAAAGACATTAACAAATTGGAGAACATACTATGCTCTTTGCTAGGAAGAATCAGCATTGTTAAAATGTCTATACTACCCAAAGCAATTTACAGATTCAATGCAATCCCCATTAAAATACCAACATCATATTTTGAAGAACTGGAAAAAATAGTTCTTCATTTCATATGGAGCCAGGAAAGAACCCACAAAGCCAAGGCAACTCTTAGTAATAAAAACAAAGCCATTCATATCACTCTACCAGAGTTCAGGTTATATTACAAGCCCACAGTGATCAAAACAGCATGGTCTTGGCACAAAAATAGAGATATAGATACATGGAATAGAATAGAAAACCAAGAGATGGAACCAATCTCTTCTTGCCCTCTGATCTTTGATAAACCAGACAAAAGTGGAGGAAAGAATTCTTATTCAATAAATGGTGCTAGAAGAACTGGATAACCACATGTAAAAGACTGAAACTGGACCCGCACCTTCCACCACTTACAAAATTGACTCAAGATGGATAAAAGATTTAAATACAAGACATGAAACAATAAAAATCCTTGAAGAAAATGTGGGAAAAACTCTTGTGGATGTCAGACTGGGGAAAGATTTTATGAAGAAGACTTTAGTGGCAATTAAAACAATAAAAATAAACAAATGGGACTTAATTAAGCTGAAAATCTTCTGCACGACTAAGGATACAACAATTAAAGCAAATAGACAACCTTCAGGATGGGAAAAGATATTTGCATGTTACAAATGTAATAAAGGTTCAATAACTAGATCTACAGGGAACTCAAGTTAATCAACAAAAAAGAGCAAATATGAATTATTTTCATAACAAATAATGAAATGAAATAATGAAAATAATTTTATGGTTGGAGGTCACCACAACATGAAGAACTACATTAAAGTGTCAGGCATTAGGAAGGTTAATGGGCTACAGGATTGCTCACACCCAAAAGCTTGAGGTTGCTGTAAGTTTTGATGACATAAAGGCACTGTATCCGGGACTACTAAGTGATACTCTTGTCTCATAAAAGAAAAAAAATAGCCTAAGTCCATTAAAACAATTCTGTTAAACTCCATTTTAGGATGATTAGTTACCTGCAAATATGTCCATATGTCAGCAATTAACATAAACACTCAGATATAAAATGACTATACATTAATTTAATAGCAAATTTGAAAGAATCAATTCAACATGAAATGTCAAACCATCAATGGGAAAAGAGAGCACAATAGCCTGAATTAAGATGGAAAATAGTCAAATGAGCCATAAAAAGTACTATTTATTACAATATTATCAAGGAAGATAATTCAAAACAGAGCAAAACGAGTGAGCCAGCCCTGCCTCCACTTCGATGTGCTGCTGCTACCCAGGTGCTGACTGTGCGTCCCCCGGATCCTGTGCTCTTTTTAGTTAGTGCTGAGATTTACAGATCGGCCTGTAGCTATAACAAAAATGCGTACATTGAGTACATGTGGCATTTTAGAGGAGATAGAATATATATAATTCTGTCAATTTAAAAAGCCAATAAACAATATGAAAAAAATAAAAAAATTTTTTTAAAGCAAATAAACATACAAACTTTGAAAAACAAAGAAAAGATAGGAAGCATTCTCCACTAGCAGTTTTACCTATAATTATAGTTCATCTAAAAACTTCATTCCACAAAAATAAAAAATAAATAAATCATAAAAATCTCATTCCACAAGAAATAAATCTGGCTCTTTAAGTTTCAGAAACAGTATCTTTCAGATATCCTTGCTTCTTCCTTGGTAATTGAGCACCGTTAATTATCTATTTGTTCTTACTTGGCAGGGGGAGCAGAAAAAAGTGATCTTTATATTGGGTCTCAGTAAGTTTTTAAATTATTATTTTTACTTAAAATATAAAATAAATACATAAATTATTTATCACTTTTTAAACTATAATTTTTTGAATGCTCCATTGCATTGAGCGTGGTCTGAATTAACTTTCATTTGGTTATTCTATCTCTTATACTTCCAGACACAATTAAACACAAATATTGGTAATCCTAAAAATAATCTACATTAGGATAAGTGGAAATGCTGATATAGTCAAGAAACTTTTTTTCTTCATCATTTACCTAAGGCAAGATGTAAATCAACAATAATAATAACATTAGTTATTATGATGATTAGTTAACACTTATTGGATGTTTATTATATAGTAAGCTTTGCACTAAGCACATTACATATATTAATTTGTTTAATTCTCATCACTTTATGAAGTAGTGACTATTATTTTTTACCTATGCTTCACATACGAGAAACAGACTTTTTTTTTAAACAATAAATATAGATTTATTAAGAGCCTGGGCTTTCGAGCTGGACAGACTTGGGATCCAGGCCCAAACTAACTTTGGCAAAGTTTAGTTTTCTTTTATTTCTTCTTTCTTTTATTCTTCTCCCAATTTGGCTTCTAAAATACCCATATATGTAGTGCCGAAAATCCAAACAGTACCAAAGAGTCTACAATACAAATAAAGTCTCCCTTCCATCCCAGTGCTCTCTTCATTTCTGAGAAACAGACACTTTCATGAGCACAGACAGCCAGTGGTGGAAGCAGGATTCAGGTGTAACAACTTGGCACAGGAGTTACATGCTTTTAATAGCTTTGCCCGTTTTTTCTAATCATCAATCATGAACCATTAGTGATGGTAATATTAATTGAGTAAATGGCAACTACGGAAGTTATTTTTTTAAAAAAGAAAATAAAAGAAAATCAAATACAACGCCAGGGCAGGCTCCATGGGCATGAGACCCGGGCAGTCACAAGAGCCCACTCTATGAAGCGCCCTATCAACTGGTCTAATGCTCTCCTGACACCGTCATAAATCCTCAGTTTCATCCTTGAATTTGTTTTGTAAAGAAAGTCCAATGAAACCATGGAGCAGATGCATGAGAAGAGGATAGACGCATAATACGCGTGTTTGGGGTTCCCAAGCTAAGCACGTTGTGTTTGCATCTGAGTAAGGAATGAGGGTCTGTGAAGAGGGTGAAAGGCCCAGAGGCCACATTTACCAATAAAATCATAACTCGCTTCCCAGGAAGAAAGCAAGCAATGGCATTCTAAGAAATGAGGATGACCAAGGACCGACTAGCCTACTCTTTCCTGTTTCTATTACTTCCCAGTATTACATTGAAAATAATGACACGGAAGGAAAGGAAAATTTAAGGAAACCTAAGGTTCCTTTTCTTTAGCCCTTACTTACCAGAAAGGCTAAGAGAGAGTATTGGTAGAATGCATACCTATCAAGGTAAATAAAAACATTGAGTTTGTTTTCTACACTATTTCCACTCTTCTGATAAGAACAAAATGCATATGAAGGCACAAAGTAAGAAATACCCAGGGGGTGATTTCGCTGATTTCATATAAGTTAAATTATCTTATATTTTGCATTTAAAACTGACATTACACAAAATAAAAAAACATAAAAGTCCTATGAATAATTAACAATTTTAATTTAATTCTTCTTGACTTAATGACAATAAATAGCAAAATAAAGCAAAACAAAACAAAATGCCTCATGACAGGTCAAGAAGAAGAGAGTCCACGGAAGAAAGAGAAAAAGATGTATCCAATTACTCTGAGCAGCATTTTGCCCTGCTGTTTGAACACAAGCTGCACATCTTCATTTTGCACTGGACCCACCAAAAGACATGGTCAGTCCTGTGCTGCAGCACACACACAGTGAGGGTGACTATCACTTCCCAAAGCTTTGATTTTCATGAAACAAATACCCACAAACACATGTGCGTGTACTGGATCATGATGTAAATGTTTATCATGCCACAGATCACGGTCAGAAAGTTTAGAAACTACTTCCCTGCACTGGTATAAACAAAAAGTGTACAAACCCTCTCTCCTTACCACCCTGAAAGATGAGGGCACCCCAGCTTACCTAAATATCAGCTTCCTGTTAAGTTCCATGTTGAGTCTAAACTCCTCTACTCAGCCGCTAAGACAATCGTAATTGGGCCTAACTTTGATCTTTTAACCACATGTCCCGCACCTCAGCAATGAAACCCCTTAACCCCGAGGGAACTGTGATACCTGCTCTGCTCTGCCTGTCCTTCCCTCCCCCAGCTCCTTCTTACCTCTGACCCTCTACTCACACAATGTCCTCGCAGCCATATTCATCCTACCAACATGCAACTCCAGCGCCACCTCCCCAGAAACATGCATGCTCTCTGAAACATGCATACTCTCTGTACCCTGTTTGTTCCATGTGACAATTTAGATATTGCTACAACAAGGAGATGAGTCACACTTGCTTCCCCATAGCCCATAGTATACAACATGGTCAGGCTACATACAGGGCTCCATGCAGATCTAGGCGAGGGAAAGGTCCCAGGTTTTTTCAGCATGTCTACCACTTGCTAAGTACTGTCCTCATCCTGTGAGGCAGGTATTTTTATCCTACTTGATGTGTAAGAAACCTGATATTTAAATAACTTGCCCGAGGTTGCATAGGTAGGATTTAACAGAGCCGTGATCAAGCCCCAGGCATTTCCCACCATGATACCTTTTATGACACCCATCGTTATCTACAGAACCTCACTTGCAAAGCACACCTATTAGACCAAACCTGAAAAAATGTTTAAAGAGTCCTAGGGGAAGCTATTTTAACTTTTGAATTCTTAGACTGCCTCCTAAGTTATGAGTGAGAAGAAAGAAATTCAAAAGTTAAAATGAGGTGGTGCCCATAGCTCAGTGGGTAGGGCACTGGCCACATACCCCAAGGCTGGCGGGTTTGAACCCAGCTGGGGCCTGCTAAACAACAATGGTAACAACAACAAAAAAAATAGCCAGGCGTTGTGGTGGGCACCTGTAGTCCCAGCTACTTGGGAGGCTAAGGCAACAGAATCACTTATGGCCAAGAGTTTGAGGTTGCTGTGAGCTGTGATGCCACAGCACTCTACCCAGGGCAACAGCTTGAGACTCTGTCTCAAACAAAAAAAAAGTCAAAATGGAATAGCAGATCTGAGTGAAGGGCAAGTACTTCTGGGATCATTGTGGGAAAAAAGATAAGGAAAAGAAAATATTTCTTATAAAATCAAACCTGAGGGTCAATGTAAGAAATTAAACTTCACAGGACAGAACAAAGAGCTAACAACATAAAAACTGGGACCAACTCTGGCACAGAACGCCAGGCATGAGTTTAAGTCTAATATGTGCCTTGGAGGGAGTTTAGAGAGGAAAAACTTCCATTTGTCTTTTATTTAATGAACGGAAAGCTGAGAACTCAGTGAGCTTTTCTTTAAAAATGTCAGCCTATCATTGAATCTTCCAACCATCTTCTAGGGTAATTTCTCTTCCAGATGCAGTAAAACTATATATTTTTCCTAACTTAAGATTTAGCTATTGGAATCCTTCGTAAAAGGCATAATTGCAAAATAACCACAGGTTTAATACCTGATTATATCAGAAATCTCAGTGGAAATAAAAATGTTAATATGGGATACGAATGTAACATGCACTAATGCACAGCATGAGAACATCCACAACATTTTTATTCTTAGCTCAAAAGTGAAAAGAAAGATTTAATTTCAGGGTAAAGAAATTCTGAAAAGCCATCTGTTTTCTTTAGATTTTCCCAAAGCTTACATATAATCTTTCCCATTGAAAGAAGAGTTAATAAAAAGGAAAGAATAACAAGTTGAGCTACAGATGTAATAACGGTATATCCTTAAGGTATTAGAAAATACTAGAATACAAAACAAAAACAATCAAAAATTGAATAACTGTTTAAACAGTGGAGTTACAAAGTTCTATCATAATTAAGGACATTTTCTTTCCATTCACATTTGCTTATTTGACTAGGTTTTGACTGCATAAAGTGTATATTTTTATATGGGTATGTGTGTATAAAAAAACTTGATTTTCTCCTTTTCAAAAATATCAGTAGCCAATGAATGTAGCACACATTAATGAGCTCCACAGCTGGGTTTAAATGGAATGTGGCGAATCTCTATCAGAAAACTTTTGGAGAAAGCTATTAAGTAAAGAAGGAGCTCATATCATCGAAAGTGTGTCTAAGTGAATTGACTTCATTATGAATACAATTCTAAGAATATTCACGCAGTCTAATTTTACATTTAAATGTACCACATGTTATTCTTAACCACATTTTAAGCTGCACACTTTAAAACTAGATGATGAAACCACATGCAATGGTCTCGGGTGGTCACAAAGGAACCCTGGGAGAGGTCGGCATTTCTGCACACAGGTGAGCAGGGCTGACTCTATGCAAACACAAGGAGTGCTGCATAGCTCCTGCTTGAAACGGCATCCAGAACCCCATTTATTTTGTGTGCATGTCATCCTCTCTCGCTTTCTCAATTTACCTATTTTATGAGACTCATACAGGTTGTAATAATTTTATCTTAACTTTGGAAAGGCCTTTGAATTGTCAGAGATGGTACACACCAGCTAATGAGTAACTGAATAAATGCATAAATGACAGATAATCCCAAAAAGAAATTTCTCTGTTGGCTCGGCGCCTGTGGCTCAGCGGGCTAAGGCACCAGCCATGTAAACCTGAGCTGGCGGGTTCGAATCTAGCCTGGGCCCGCCAACCAACAATGACGGCTGCAACCCAAACAAAAATAGCCGGGCGTTGTGGCCTGAGCCTGTAGTCCCAGCTACTTGGGAGGCGGAAGCAGGAGACTCGCTTGAGCCCAGGAATTGGAGGTTGCTGTGAGCTGTAATGCCACGACACTCTACCCAGGGCAACAACTTGAGGCTCTGTCTCAAAAACAAAAAAGAAATTTCTCTGTTAAATTAGCAATCCATGCAAATATTTTTGCACATCTAATTTACTTCCTTGAATTTATTACCTTGTAAAAATAAGCCATAAATTGCATTGCATCGGGATTGTGCCAAACAGGCTTTATATAAATTATCATATGTCTGAGATGTGCAGCTAGCAATAGTTGCCACCCTTGCCAATGTATTCACCAAAATGGCACGTTCAAAGAAAAGCAAAATTGACATATACAAAAGATGGTTACAACCACTCTTTATTTGAAAGGGTTTAAAAGTTAAAACTTCTAAACATACTCCCAACAAATGCAACCAGTGTAACATGGTTTCTTGTACCCTCAATGAATCCCCAACAATAAAAAAAAAAAACTTCTAAACATACTTTACTATGCTGAGTCTTCCCATCAGTGAGAAATAAAAGTGGCAAGTTCCTTTTTCCAATGTATTAAATGACTGTGACATCATCATTGGCCTTTGTCTTAACACAGAAGACTGAAACAATCTAGCCCATCTCCAGATGTCCATAGTGCATACAGAGTCCCACCAACTGTCTCGGGAAAATAAAAAATGAAGAGTTCAGGAAAAGTTTCTCCCTGACAGCCAGAGGCAGCATGAAACTGGCATCACCAAGGTTCACTGCGGATAGACTCTATAAACAACCCAGCTTTACAATCTCTAAAAACTGGGATTAGTTCATTCATTCACGTGCTCCTTCTCTGAGCACCAAAGCCATACCAAACTGAATTGGCTGCTCCATAGATGCTAAGGACACAAAGGATCAGAGAATGTACCTGCTCTTCAGGGAAATGGCTATGTACGCAAATCAGGACACTAAGTTTTTTAGTGGCCAAATGGACATGTGCTTGGAGTACAATGGTGCACAGAGGATAGAGATGTTGCATACCCAGCAGTGCTCTGAGGATAGAGCTATCCATACCCAGTGGTGCACAGAGGATAGAGCTGTGCATACCCAGCGGTGCTCTAAGGATAGAGCTGCGCATACCCAGTGGTGCACAAAGGATAAAGCTATCCATACCCAGTGGTGCACAGAGGATAGAGCTGTGCATACCCAGTGGTGCACTGTAGATAGAGCAGTGCACCCAGTGGTGCACTGAGGATAGAGCTGTGCATACCCAGCGTGAGGATAGATCTGTGCATACTCAGTGGTGCACAAAGGATAGAGCTGTCCATACCCAGTGGTGCACAGAGGATAGAGCTGTCCATACCCAGTAGTGCACAAAGGATAGAGCTGTGCATACCCAAAGGTGCACTGAAGGTAGGTGAAGGGCATGTGAGCAGACAATGTCTAAGCTGATGTGAAAAAGAATAGCATAAGCAAGGTCATGCAGGTTATAGGTTATGAACTTGACCCTTTGCATTTGATCAATCATAGGGTTCCCCAGGTACAAAGCACTCAAAGTGATGAAGGGGTCACAAGAGGTAAGGCCTAAGGGGTGGGTGAGGGCCAGTTGGTGGAAGAAGCTTTGTAAACCAAGTAAAAAAGATAAATCCTAAAAAGGAGAGTATCTGGCAGGGTTTTAAGCAGAGGAATAACATGCTGAGATTTGAGCTATAAACAGACCATGCTGGAAGCAGTTTAGACTGGAGGTATATTGGAAAAATGCAGGGGCAGCAGAACCATAAGGAAGGATCTGTGTGTTAGCAGAAGTCAGGGAACAAATTCTGAGAGGTTAACATTAAGAGGAGGCAGAATAAACTAGAGGAACTAGGTTATGGAGGCTGAGAAGACACAAAAAGGCAGAGGGAGAACCAAAGAGGGCTATCGAAGTTCCAATATAGCAATAACTTTTTTAAAAAGCATGATCAGAAGAGTTAAATAACATTAACATTTTATTGTGCTTGCTTTGTACCAAGCACTCTACACATTAACTCAATTAATACTCACAGGACTGTCATAATAATAACACTATGGTTATTTTATAACTAAAGAAAGTGAGAAAGACATCAGTTAAGTGACTTGTCTAAGATTACAAAACTTTTGAGAAAGCCACATTTATATGGCAAAAGAGCCAAGTACGATGAAGCTGTAGAAAGACCACTGGATTTAACCAAGAGCAATCTTTGCCAGTGCTTTTTCGTTGGAAAGTTAAGAACTAAAAAATGACGTGTGAAGCATGAATTGTAGGTGAAGATTAGCAATATCAAGGGTAATGTATTTCTTCATAGAATCTAATGACCTTTCAGTCACTACTAATAAGATATGCTCCGTTCCCTGTAGATGAAGCACTTGGTGAATGTGTGAGCATGTGCCTGAGCACATATCAGGGCTTAGAACCGGGTGGCAGACTGCGGAAGGCGGAAGGTTTGGAAAGCCCCTCCAGAGAGTGTTGTCCCAAGGAAGGACTGGTGAATATGAGCTCACCGTGGCCCTCCAGCATTCCTTCCTCAGGAAGCCTGCCGTGGCACTCAGTCTGGTTTCAGCTACCTCTTCTTCCAGAATCCCACAGCAGCCTGGATCTGTCTCTCTTACAGGAAGCACATTCCACCCAAACTACAGAGACCAACACATCTGTGAATTCCTTGGTTCACTTACCTCCTACACATTACGTAATCTTAGCACCCTAACAGAGTTATGAAATCAGTTAAAAACATAATAAATGTGTCAGTGAGTCTTTCCATCAGATTTGTGCTATAGAAACACTCCATGTAAAAGACGGCATACACACTACAGACAAAGAACACATTTCTTTTGATTCGTGCATAACTTTTCTACATACAAGTCTCCTCCTCCAATCTGGGGGTCCCTCCCATACCTCGATTTTTATAAGTGATTGCTGAGTCTGTGCCCTAGCATAAATGTGGAGATGCATAGTTGCTATAGAACTCTGGGTGCTTTTTTAAACTTTAAAAATGGAACTAGGCCAGCCACAGTGGCTCACACCTGTAATCTTAGCACTCTGGAAGGCTGAGACAGGAGGCTGCCTTGAACTCAGAACTTTGAGACTGCCTGAGCAAAAGTGAAACCCCCATCTCTACCAACAAATAGAAGAATCAGACAGGAGGCATGGGGGGCTCTTGTAATCCCAGCTATTCAGGAAGCTGAAGCAGGAGGGTCTTTAAACCAAGGAGAATGAGGTTGCTGTTAGCTAGACTGACACCATGGCACGCTAACCTGGGGCAACAGAGTGAGACTTGGTCTCAAAAAAAAAAATGGAGTTAAATGTTTAACCATTTTACTTGGCTATACAAAGATAACTGAGTTGTCAGTAAGAAGATTCCTAAGCTTCTACAACATGCTGATCAACTTAGTGTGATCCACCTAGAATCAGCAGCAGCAGACACACAGAAATAAACAAGTTGGTCCTGACTGAAGAGACCTGCAGCCACAGCTGTATCAACACGCCCACACGCGCGTATCTGCACAGCTGCATCCACACAGACATAGATGGATACAGAATTCACAAACGAGCGCTGTGGTGTTATGAAACACATACTGGTTTTCACCCACGGTTCCTGACACACAGCTCCCATAGCCCTTTTAGTCTTTTGCTGTGGCTTTTGGATGTGTTAGGCCTCCAGAGCAGGCCTTAAGAACCAGACTTGACCTCCTTCTGTTCTCTTCCACCCTCCCAAAGCAGAACTCTGATCTGTGGGTCAAAAGACCATTATTCCAGAGAGGGTCCTGCCCCATAATGTACAGAAAGGAAGGCAGCACACACAAGCCAGGAAGAATGTGAACAGACGGGCTTGTCAGGTTTAGGTCAGGCACTTTCTGTCTAATCACACCTCTAAATGGTCATCAGTCATGCCTATGTAATGAAGCCTCCAGAAAACCCTCAAAGAACTGGGTATGGGGAGTTCTGGATAGCTGAGCTGAGCACGTGGAGGGTCCTGAGGGCAGCTGCCTGGGGAGGACATGGAAGCTCCATGTTTCTTCCCCTGTACATCGCCTTCTGCATCTCTTCATCCTTAGTAATACCTATAAATTGGTAAATGTATTTCCCCGAGTTCTGTGAGCCGCCCCAGTGAATTAATCAAATCCAGAGGAGGATGTGGGAACCCCAATTTGTGGGCTGTCAGGCAGAAGTTCCGGAGGCCTAGACTTGTGATTGGTGTCTGGGGGAGGCTGGGGTGGCAGTGGTGGGGACTGAGCCCTTATCCTGTGGGATCTGACATTATCTCCAGGCAGACAACATCACAGGTGAATTAAGAGGACACCCAGTTGGTTTTTGCTGCTTGGGGTGTGGGGTGAAAAAACCCACATTTGGCCACAGAACTGTTCTTTAATGATGCTTATTATGGTGTAAAAACAAAGGAAACATTATTTGAGGGGGTTTTAAACAGGCACTAAAAATTGAATATTAGCCTATAACTCCTAAGTCAGTCAACCATACTGAGTACACTAACCAGCAACCTTCACAACCAGTCCTCAACACCAGGAAGGCGCATCTTTTTCACTCTTTATTTTAATGATGGGAAATTTGTAATGTTGGCAAGCCTATGATTACTTCTGTTCTATCTGCTACATAAAAAGAGCCTGAGACAGTTTTGACACAAAAACTCATACACAAATGATGTTCTGAGCTTATAGCTCTGTGGTAGGTCTGAATTTACTTTTTGTTTTTTAGTTTGACTACGTAGCTCAAACTAAATAAATATTCCCCCCAAATCCTGGCAACCAATTTCTTATTTTTAAACGATGTGCTGCCATTAGTATCTGAGCAATAAAAACAATATGTTACATCAAGTCATAATGAGGCAGTTACATGCTACTACCAGCATTGTAAAACGTTTGCATCTAATACTTTAGACCTCTAGCCTGTCTCCTACTGTTCTACTTTCTCTTGCTTGCCTACTTAATAACAAATCAATCAACAAGTTTTTGTTCTTTATTGTATGTGTATTCCTCACTGTATAAGGATTTTCAAAGTTTAAAACACAGTACTTGTCCTTAGCAGATCTGTACTCTAATTGCAAGTGAACATCCATTGACTAACAAACTTCCACTGGTATCCACCCTCCACTCCCCACAATCCAGGTTTCATGCTGACACTCAGGATACAAAGATCAACCAAATACCTGGTCCCTGGCCTCCAATAGATTATGTTCATGATAAACTACATTTTATGTAATAGATACCACAATGAAGGTTTATACAAAGAGCTAATGGTACCCTAAGAAAAGAAAGATTACTTCCAACAAAGGCTCAGTAAAGGTTTCATAGACAAATTGAGATCTGACCAGGCTTGTGCAAGGCATGAGCTCAGCGTGGTTACTGACCAGCCAGCCCATCTCCTGTCTGAGCATGAGGGATGAAGGCGAGATTTGCACACGTTCAAAAGAGACAGGCCCCACTCTTATGAGCAAGAAAACACCCAAGTTTCTAAGAAAGAGTCATGATTACTCATGTCTATTGCAGAGCAAGAATTTGTGACAGTGTCAAGAATAAACTACAGGAGAACAAACCTGGAGGCTGAGAACTCGGGCAGGGATGTTCATAGGTGAAGAGGATGTGCTCCAGGGCAATGGCAGGGGAGTACAGAGGTGGAGACCGATTCAGAGCTATGTTGGAAATGACCAAGCAGTGTACCGTGGGATGCAGCAAGGAAGAAACACAAAATGACTCAGGTTGCTCACTTAGGCATCTAAGTGGAATGTACAAGGTCTCTGGGAAGGATCCACAGAGAATGAGTTCAACTTAGATTCTCTTCAATCTGAAAATCCTATGACAGATGCAGAGAGGTCACACATGCAGGAGACAGTTGGGACGTAAGACTGGGGCTCCGGGGAGACACAGAGGCTAGAAATGCAAGAGAAGAGAGAGCTTACCATGTAACTCTAAGAACAGGAAAGCTACACTGAAAGATACATAAAGAAGGGGGGTGATCTTTCTGCTCAGCCTGAAAAGGAACAGAAGGACAGAAGGAAAAGCAGCAGGCAGGACTATCACAGGGACCAAGGGAAGAGCACAGGAGAAGACAGCTGGGTACCCAAGACTGAGCAGCTTCTGGTGTGAAATAACACAGATACCTTTTTGAGAACAGACCCCCACATGGGATCCCAGTTTTGTGACTCAGTAAGTAAACGTGAAAGGTTAAGAACAGAGAGAGAGAAGATTATAAAGTCTGCCCAGGGGAACTTGTACTCCCTTGCGGTTTTTCTATGAAGACTCTGGGAAAGGGGAAGGAGGAAAGGGGCATTCCAGGTAGGAGCTGGAAACAAGAACAAAGCGCTGAAGGAAAGAGAACATCAGGGAATCTAACTAAAGACGCCCGTCCCAGGGACAGTGCTGGGGAGTGGGAGGTGAAGCGGTGCCAGTCAGAAGAGCTACGTGTGAGCACGTCAAGAGTTAAACAAAGACATGGGGAGGGCTTTAGGCCAGCAGGGGCTAAGCCCAGGCTCCCAGAACTCCCCTGCTCCCCAGCAGTATCCAACCAGACAGCACCACATTCTTCTGGGCACTTCTCTCCACACTAGCTTCAGACCTGACAACTGGCTGGGCAGGATGATGGAATGACAGAATCTTCCGGCTGGTCTTGCTATCAGCACACACTGCAATGACAACTGCCTGCCCATTTTCCAGCTGACTGTCCCCTGATTGATGTGATAAACAAAAGGGGACATGTCCACGCTGCCCAGGGGCTTAACTCTCAAAAACTCTCTAACCTGACTATCAGGACAGGAAGGAAAAGATCAGCGGGACTTTCCCACTGCTTTTAAATTGCTTGAAGGTGGGGATTCTCAGACCTGCCAGTTCTATCTTAAAAGATCCTGCCACCTTCTTCCTTCCTTCTCTTCTGTGATTTGTGCAAAAATACCCTTATTTTAATTCATAACTCTGAATGTTAGCAAGCTCTGATAATAAGCTTTTACAAGTTCTATTAAACACACATACTAACAGCTTAGATATGACTTATCAATATCTTAACTGAATCTAATGGACAAAAAGAACTTAATTCTTAAATAATCAGGAGAAAATCAGTTCTGGTTTCTTTTCAGAATCTGGAAGGCTCTTGCTACTACAGACAGGAGCAAAAGGTTACAGTAAATTTGAAGAAATATCTGTATGTAGCTTGGAGAAATTTACTCATTGGCTTTTTAAATGAAGAAACTTTTTATAGACTTAATTGGAGATTTTTAGCAGCAGGTGGTAGGATTTCATTTTATTTTATAAGGCAAAGTCTAACAGTTGTCAAGTGGCCTGGGCAGAAGTGAATTATGTGGGGTTTTTTTGTGAAGCCCTCTGAAATGAAGCTTTTACTGCCTGCCGAGTAATGGCCTTCTTTTGCCATGTAAATGTGGGATCAATCTAGTTTTAAACAGAATTTTCTAATGTGTTTTTGGTATTTTTCAAGCTGTGATACAGCTGATAGGAGTTCTTATAAAATGTGAATTACAGGAAATTCATATTTATAAGCTTCTGCAAGTAATTTTAGAGCACTGACTTTTAAACATCTGCTAATGAAGAATTCTAAGAGCAGCACTGTGCGCTATTAACTTGCCCATCTCTGCCTCTGTCCCCCACTTAGGTGCTGGTGGAGTAATCATATCTAAAGGCCTTGCCAGCCTGGTCTCATTTTTCACACTTTTGGTCACCTGTCCAGAGGGGAGGGTATGGCTTGGAAGAGAGACTTTGGCAGTGGAGGAGGGGATGATCATGGACCACAGTCTCTGGAAGGAGGCTGATTCTTTACAGTTCTGTTGTGGCTAGAGCCAGCTTTGGTAATCGCAGCTTGTTATTCTTAATTTCCCTGCAAAGGAACTGGAAATCACAGCATTGTGAAGCAGGCTTGTGAAAACACAGATAGGTTTTCCTTTGCTCTCTCTGTATTAGTTTGCTATAGCTGCACAATTTACCACCAAACTTGGTGGCTTAAAACAACACAAATGTATTACCTTCTGCATTTCACTGGGCTAAAAGAAAGAGTTGGCAGGGCTGTGTTCCCTCTGAAGGCTCTGCAGAAGAATCCTTCCTCGTTCCTTTTCAGCTTCTCGAAGCTGTCTGTACTCCTTGGCTCATGGCCCCTTCCATCTTCAAGGCTGGCAACAGCCCACTGTCAAGTCTTTCTTACAAATCTCATCTCTGGTTCTGACTCTTCTGCCTCCCTCTGTCACATTTAAAGGACTCATGATTATACTGGACCCGCCAAGGTAATTAAGGATCATCTCTCTATTTTAAAGTCAGTTTACGAGCAGCTTTAATTCCCCCTTGCAATATAACATTCACGCACAGAGCGAGGTTTTAGCATGGATCTTTGGGGGCCATGATTCTTCCTACCACATCCCCATTAAATGTTTCAGAAAAGAAGTGAAAAAATATGTTTGCAGTAAACATATTTTGGTCCAAGTAGCAGGTACAGGCTTCCCTCTCCACCACCCCAGTCTGCTGCTTGGACCAAGCTTCCTCTCCTTCCCTGGACTGCAACAGATTTAGAACTACTCTCTCAGCCTCTAAGTCCCCAAAGCAAACAACTCTTGTGAGAGTTCTCTAAGGGATTTTACTGTAGGAATACTTAAGAATTAGAGTTTTTTTAAGTCTTTCATTAATTCAACAACATTTTACTGCGCACCTATTATGTGTCTAAGCACTGGGAATGCAAAAGTGAACAAAACTAGCAGGAATTCCTGGCCCCATGGAGCTTACATTTGGGGAGGAGGAGGGTCAAGAAAGAGAGAAAGAGGAAAAATAGAAATATTACATCATTTACGTATGAGTGCCAGGAAGTACTACAAAGAGAGTATAATTTTAAATAGGGTAGAGAAAGTAAAGCCTCACTAAAAAAAAATAACCTTTAAATAAAGACTTGAAAAGCACGGGGAATGAATATCTGAGGGGATACTGTTCCAGGCAGAGGGAATAGCCACTGCAAAGGAAGTGGGAGCAGAAACAGAAAAACTTACTAAGTATTAAGTGAATTTTTATAGATTTTTCACTATAAAAGGTAGTGAAAAAATTACCTTGAATGTAGGTACCTTATTATATACCTAATTTTTACCTTAAAATTCACTTGAATGTAGAAAGACTAGATTCTGATATTCTTCTTTAAAAATTCTCCTCTACAACCATCTTTGTTTTTTATCTTAAGGATCTGTCTGGTCCATTTATTTAATCAGTAAATAGTCTACACAGGACATGCTCTATTCACTAATGGCAGGGGCCAGCACCAGAATCATAAACGAGATTGGAAGAAGTCTTACTGAGGGGCAGCAATGCACAGAGAAGGGCAGCTTTCTATAAGACACACTTTGACCAAGATTTGCCTCCCTTTCAAGCAGAATTCCAAACAAAGAAATGGGAACAAGAAAGAGTTGTGCTCAGAGAATGTTTCTCTTTCCTTCCATGTTTCCTTCTCAGCATCACTGCTGTCTAACCTTGTCTTTTTCCTATATCTGCTTCCTGGTTTTGTCACCTGTTCTTCTCAGGAGAATGTTTGCTCATGAGAGCAGGGATCTTACCCGACTTGCTCACCCCCAAATCACCAAGAGGACTCTGGCGCAGTCTAAGCCCCGAGTATCACTACGGGCCAGATTCTCTTTCTGAGACCCAGGCCAGGAGCTCTGTGTGCAGAAGCACACTCATAAAGAAAGAAAGAATATCAGGCCAGAAGCTGATTGCTATTCTGGGGGAGCTGGGGGAGAAGTACTGCAATTTCTATATGCAAGAAGTTTACTTTTAGAAGACTACATGCCTATTCTTACACAGTCTTTTCCAGCCAGTTCAGACTAGGGTCTTTTTGGCACAAAGAAACACCACATGCACGTGTGTGCGCGCGCACACACACACACACACACACACACTACCATCACCACGTGCCTGCCACTGTCAGTACTGGGGATCCCTTTCTCAGAAAGGAATGCTCCCTTCCTCACCCAAATGTGAAGTGCAGAGGGGGAGGGGGGAATGGCAGGAGGCATCAGAAAAATGGAACTGTAATTATTCATGTGATGAAAAGGTGGTTCTCAGGGTGCTGTGCAGAGACACGATGTGATGAACTATTCCCATCACATTAATAATAATAATAATAAAGGCTTTCACCTCCCATGACAAGAAGCTGCAAATCTAAATAATTTTATCTTCTCCTCTGAATATTTCCCAGGATACAACAGTAGCTCTCAGGCAGAGAGAAATTATTCACTGAGCACATTAAAATACTCCCTTTCAAAAATGACTTCAAGATAATATTTGTTATGTGCCTCTGGTAATTTCACGTGTGTGTATAGGTGTATGTGTGTATAAAAATAACTAAAATGCTCAATTTTGTTGATGGAGCAGTTTAAACTTTACACAGCAATTTAATCCACTATAACAGATATAAAGAGATATATGGTTATGTCATGTCTGAAACATCAGTAATATTCGCACACTCAAGCAGTGTGCTTGAAGATTTATTCATATAAAATGCCATAAAATCAAAGCACCACATCTCAACTAACCAGGCACAGAAATATCCTAACTATAATAAATATTAGTTCACTAAGTTTTCCACCATCTAAGGAATGAAAGTTTGTATATCCCCTACAAACAGAAGGATGTTCTCTCGTTTAAATGAGCACACAGTTGTCATTGTGTCAGTTCAGAGCTCTGTCTTACTTGCAAGGTCACAAAGTCAACTCAATCAGCACACTCAGGCACTAAACAAACTCGCAAACACTAAAGTGTGAGCCAGAAGGCCATCAACATTAATTAGATCATTATATTTTAAAGCCTCAAAGGACCCAAGAAAGTAAATGGTTCAATCCTTTCATTTTACAATTGAGAACAGAATTGCTGAATAATTTGCCCAAGGCATGACTAGACTCGTATTTCTCACTTGCACAGGTGATGCTCTTTAATTTACAATAGGTCCTATCTGGTTGATAGGCAAAATATTATTTTGAGGGGCTGAACAAATTCATATTATTGCTTCAGTGGCCATGGAGCTATCTCTATAGTTTGACACAATTCAATAAAAAATGGATAATGTATGTTAGGGAATGAATGAACGAAGTTCTCTGGGGAAAAATTTCCTTCAAATTATACCTTAGATGACCATGAAAAACCTAAATAACTTTCCTTTCCTTATCTGCCTAGGAGCAAACAGGAACAAAACCCAGCTTCCCCAACCTGAGGCAAAACAGACAATGAGGATGGAAGGCAATATTCAATGGTTTTCTCAAAGCTGAATATTTTGTTTCCTATGTTTAATGTTTCTAAGGAGGGAAAACTGTAGGTGAGGTGTCTTATCTGATGACAGTGGCTATCAGACTTCATCAAAAGTTCTAATGAAATAGTCCGCCCTTATTCCAAATATTGTATAATTTTTAAATTTAGATGGACTGAAGTTCATTTCTAGAATAGCTCTATTGGCTTCACATATCAAAAAAGGCTTCGTTTCTTGGATCTTTGTCTGATTATAAATAAATAATTTGTACCTTCTACCTATAGCCTTTACCCATTTGTTATATGGTATGAGTATCTGGTTTTTGTTTCATAAAAATGCCAAACACTTATTATCTGTAGCATTCTTGTTGATCCTTTACCCTTGCTGTATGTTAATGTTACCTGTAGGATAGAGCATAGGGTTAAAAATGCTAGGGAGTAGGGACAGAGTGATCTGGACAAAATCTAAGCATCAAGGCCAGCCCTGAGTACTAAAACCAATACTCCCCAGACACCACATACTGTCTCAACCCTAAGTCATATATTAGCAGTGATAAAATCAAGGCAAGACAGAAGTGCAATAAGCAGAATGTGTTAAGAGTTTAGTCATGCAGTTAAAGAAAGACTACTTGTTTTTTAACCTTGCCTTTCTCTTTGAAGCTTTCCGCTGTGCTGTATTTTCTCATGCCTGAGATTTCAATAAAAGGCAGTGAGGAATGCTGGTGGGGACTTCATCCTTGTATCTCCATGCAGGGAGCTTGCTGGTATTGGCCTCCCTGAGTTCCTCAGTTCAGTGCAAATGGACTGAGTAGGGGTTATGCATTTGCATCATGTGGCACAGACAGTTACCTGTTTTATGTATGTCTCCATGCCTCAGTGAGATTATATTTGCAAAATGCATAGTGTCATGAATCACATCTTAAAATGTTACAGTGAGACATCAATCAATCCATGTTATTTTACCTCAAACAGGTTTAATTATTCAAAGCTGTTGAAAACAAAAGAGCAATGGAAAAGTGTTCTTCACCGAGGCAGTTAAGTCAGAAATCCACTCCTTTCTAAACTGTGCACATTTAGAAAAGGTACAGCAATGGAAAGGAGCCTAAAATAACTTCATTTCAGATGTCTTAATGAAAAAATTCCTCTTCATTTCTATAGAATTACTAGTTTGCTAGATGAAGAAACATCAAACAAATAGGATATAATCACTTCAACATAATAGCTAATAGGTTCACCAGTCCACATATCTTTATAGTGGTAAAATTTGATTTGGGAACTAAGATGACTGTGGATTTAAGCAGTACATTCATTCATTATTTTATTCAACAACTATTTACCGAGTAGCTACTAAATATCAGATTAAAAGCAAATTATGGGCCAAGCGAGGTGACTGACGCCTATAATTCCAGCACTTTGGGAGGCTGAAACAGGAGGATTGCTTAAGGCTAGGACTGTACGACCAACCTGAGCAGCATAGCGAGACCCTGTCTCTACAAAAAAACAGAAAAAATAGCCAGGAGCACGTACTCCCAGCTACTCAGGAAGTTGAGGGAGGGGATTGCTTGACCCCAGGAGTTTGAGATTGCAGTGAGCTATGATGACACACTGCACTCTAGCTTAGGTGACAGACAGCAACTCTGTCAAGGAAGGGAAGGAAAGGGAAGGGAAGGGAAAAGAAATGAGAAAAGAAAAGAGGAAAGGAAAAAAGAAAAGTTACACCATAATGAGTGCATCATGGACCTGTCTTTAGCACATCATCTTGTGAGGAATAAACATGAAATGTGGGCAGTTATGCATAAAAGCATAAAGATAAAGATGAATAAAGCAGACTTATAAGATGAATAAGGGGGCAGACCACTGAAGAAGGCTCAGGGACTACCCTAGGGAAGAGTCGCATTTAAGTTGAGTCTTAAAAAAACAAGTTGAGTTTTGACCAAAAAAGTTGGGGTGACATTATGAGTGGGGAGAATTTCAAAGAAAACCATAAAAAATAAGCCTAGAAATCCGAAGGGGTGTGAAGTCAGTTACAAGCCATTTCATGCTGTGAGAGCCTCAACCTAGTTTAGGGAACGTTGGAAGATGATGCAAAAGAGTCAGATCATTTACTCCAGCACTCACCATGCGGGAACCACTGGAGGGTGTGAACCATACAGTGAAATTCTGTTTAGACAGATAACACCAGACATGAGCACAGAACAGAACAGGGGAAGACCAGAAGAAAGGACACCTGTTAGGATGTTCACTGTTGCCTATAGAGAGAAAAGGAGAACCTAAACAAGGGCTGGAGAGAGATGGGAATCAGGGGACTTTCCTAACATCTACTAATTAAAATCCACAGGTCTTGTTAAACAATTGGGAATATGCGGTTAGAGGAAGGAAGAAGTCAGACGTGTGCCTAGATTTTAGACTTAGGTGAACAGTGATATCAATCAGTCTGTTTGTGGGGTGGAAGGTGGTTATTTTAATTTTAGAATTGTTGGGTATAAGGTCTTTGGACCCCACCAAAAAAAAATGTATACCAGGGTCCAAGTATCAATATGAAGAAGAGTCTTTCTCACTAATGCCTATTTGTTTCAATAAACTTATAAAAATTATTGAAGAGAGCACAACTTGCCAAATATCCAGGTTATGACAAGATGGAAAGGATAACAAATAGTAGCAAAATCAAGACCCAAAATGAGCCTGACAGGCTGAAATATAAATCAATAAAATTAAATTTAACAGAAAACCATGAATACCTCCTCAATATGGGAGGGGAAGACATGATTTGACAGTTGTTCATGTGGAAATAAATGAGAATTTTAATAGCACTTAGGCTTAATATTTAACTATATTAGGTTTAAAAATATGGACTTCATTCATAGTACATTTTTAACAAACATTTTTCAGATCAAGGTGGGCCACAAAACCCTGACTTCATCAGAATGTTTCAGGGTCACCACCTTGCATGGGGAGATAAAACGTGGGTAAGGTGGGCCTTCCCCCTTGTCTACCAAACTCCCATCAACCAGAAAATATCCTCTCTTATTTATCACACAAAGTGAATTTTGCATAACATTTCCTTCAAAGAAAGGATTCCACTCCTAAAATCATTTGCTGTGATCTTGAAATGTAATCATTCCATGGTGAATTCTGCACAAGTTCAACCACATCTCAGATGTTTGTGCTTGGCTCTGGCCATCTCAGCGAAGGTGGCCATGGAACTTCCCAAAATTTCCTGGTAGGCTGTAACCAATACACCTGGATCAGAAACCATTCTCACAAAGAAATGTAAAAGAACGGGGGTGGTCTTGCTGGAGGAAAACCAAGATAACCATCAATATCTGTCTCCAAATATCTAAAGTGCTATCACGTGGAAGAGATGTGTTCTCCACCCAGTTCTGCTGATGGCTCCATCGGGAGCACAGGGTGCCAATTACAAGGAAGTAGATTATAAAACAACACAAGAAGGAACTGGTCACTTTCAGGGCAATGGAAATAGCTGCTCTGTTAGAATGTGAGCTCCCTGAAGATGCACAGGCAAAGCTGCCTGCTATAGAAAACTGTACCACTCTACCAGACTTCGGCTTATGCTATAAGTCCACAGCGATCAAAATAGGGGTCTTGGCATAAAAATAGAAATATAGACACATGCAACAGAATAAAGAAACCAGCATCTTTCTGTCATCTGATCATCAATAAAGCAAACAAAACCATGCAGTGGGGAAAGAATCCCTATTCAATAAATGGTGCTGGGAGAACCAGCTAACCACATGTAAAAGACTGAAACTGGACCTATACCTCTCACAGCTTACAAAAATTGACTCATGATAGATAAGAGATTTAAATCTACGACATGAAATGATAAAGATCCTAGAGGAAAGCATGAGAGAAACTACATGATATCAGTCTGGAGAAAGACTTCATGAAAAAGACGGCATTGGCAATGGCAACATCAACAAAAATAAATCAATGGGACTTAATTAAGCTGAGAAGCTTCTGCTCAGCTAAGGACACAACAATTAAAGCAAACAGACATCCTTCAGAATGGGAAAAGATATTTGCATGCTACAAATCTGATGAAGGATTGATAACTAGAATCTACAAAGAACTCAAATTAATCAATAAAAAACAGCAAACAATCTCATCTATCACTGGGCAAAAGACATGAACAAAAGTTTCTCCAAAGAATACAGATGAATAGCTAACAAACACATGAAAAAATTTTCGTCATCCCTAATCATCAGAGAAATGCAAAGCAAAACCAGCCTGAGATATTACCTAACCCCAGTGAGAAGCCCACATCACAAAGTCCCAAAGCTGCAAATGTGGACATGGATGTGGAGAGAAGGGAAGACTTTTACATTCTTGGTGAGACTGCAAACTAATACAGCCTTTATGGGAAGAAGTATGGAGAATCCTCAAAGAGCTAAATGCAGACATTCCATTTGATCCTGCACTTCTATTACTAGGTATCTACCTGGAAGAAAACAAATTATTATATAACAAGTATGTTCACACTAGAATGTTTGTTGCAGCTCAATGCACAATTACCAAGAGGTGGAAGCAACCTAAGTGCCCATCAACCCATGAATGGATCAATAAACTGTGGTATATGTATACCAGGGGATACTATTAAGCCATAAAAAGATGGTGACTTACATCTTTTGTATTTTCCTGGATGGAGTTGAAACACATTCTTAGTAAAGTATCACAAGAAAGCAAATGCAAGTATCCAATATTAATATGAAACCAATAAAAGAAAACAACTATATGTCCACATGAGAGAAAAACACAAGTATATTCAAGGGGGGGAGGGGAAAGGGGAGATGTGAGGGAGATTGGTAAATTCTCACCTGATGGACACAATGTAAGGGTAGACAACACAGTCTCTGTGTGAAGGGCTAAACTATAACTTGAACTTTACCTTAGAAAGACAAACAACATAACCTAATCATTTGTTCCCTCATATTAATCTGAATTTTTAAAAAACAGCACAAAATAGAAAAAAAAGAAAAATTTGGTTGGCCCCTGTGACTCAAGTAGTAGGGCACCCGCCCCCTATACCAGAGGTGGCAGGCAATGGGGCTGGTGCCCAGCCCTGCCCCTCCACCAAAAAAAAAAAAAAAAAAAAAACTGAAAAAAAAAGAAAAATGTATTACCTGACAGCCACATCCCAGTAGGGGGAGGGGGACAGTCAGGGACGGACCCCACTGCTGATTTATTTTGTTTGTTTATTTGTTTATGTGGGACCACCAAACATACAGAAAGAAAACATTAAAAGCTTTGTTGTCCAATTCTAGAGTAAACGATGTGCAAAATCCAACTATGTTGTCATTCACTGCTTTCTGCTCTGCAATGGGCTGCTGTCCTTCCCAAGATGTATTCACCCAGCAAATGCCAAGGGTTCCTTTCACAACCTGAGTATTCTCTAAACAGAGATAAGGCACAGTCCTGGCCCTCAAGGAGTTCATGGTCAAGTCAGGAAAGCAGATTTTTACACCAATTATTAGAGTACATTTGATAAACACAATGGAGCTTGGCTTATAAATCTGATGGTGCACACTTTCTGGGTGAAGGGCACACACATAACTTTGACCAAAACATATAGAGGCAAATTATGTAACTAAAACGTGTGTACCCACTAACATTCTAGAGTTCCTTTAAAAAATCCGATAAGTCTGTGACAGGCACAAATTGGGATGACTGACCGGCTCACAGACAACCAAACACTGCCCCAGCCGCACTAAGGTAGGCATATGACCCAGCTAATTACAAGTCATTATTGCCCTGCCACGTCAGCTCCAAGGGTCGGGCACGTGATACTAAGCTGAGCCAGTCAGAATCCTTCCCTGTGGCTTTTCTTCAATCTAAAGCTAAACAAGAAAAATTCTCTTTACTCTCCTAGGCTAAAAAGCTATATATATAATATATATTATATATATATATATAGGCTCTGCCTATAGCTATGTTCCCCTCCCAGAAGGAACATTTGTATATAACAAAAGGAAGTGAAGCCACGCAGCTGGAATCATTAGGGCCGTACAATGCAAAAAGAATTCTGTGGGTGTTCATGTCCTTGGTTCCAGTTTCTGAGGTCTCTGGATTTGCCCTGGTCCTTTTTTCAAGTCTACAAATTATATATTTTGATATTCAAAGTCACTTTGAACAAAAATGTATACATAATGAGATCATCCTATAAAACAAAACTCAGAAACAATCAACTTGGATTGGTGTGAGATGTACAAAAGATAAAAAGAAAAGCAATTATGTGTTTCCTCCTGTTCAACTAACAATCAACAATGTGTTGAGAAAAGTAGTATAATTAAAATATACATGAAAACCATTCCAGGCATTACTTTCAGGATAAAAAGTCAGTCAAAAGAACACTAGGACTAACCAGGTAGAAAATTACAAGAAATTGGGAAAGGGGCACAAACAGAAGTTTTACTTAAAATATACAAAAGTAAACTAAGTAACAGAAATGTGTGAAATTTTTGGAAAATAAAAAAGGAAATTATAAGACAGTACCATGGCTATTGGTTATACCAATAGGTATGAGTTAAAAATCAGCCCTGATTATATGCCAAATTACTTCTTTAAATTCACCCTAAAAGTTAATTATCATCTTTGAATCCTTAGCGTCATTTAGCAGAGACATCAGAAAAGTAGGAAGAGGTAAGAGGTAGCAAGTTACTGAACTCTGAATTTATGCCAGTTTTTCTGATTATAAGCACCATCCATGAACTGCAGAGTTTTTCCATGGTGGTTTTGGGCTAAATTTGAAATCGGTGGACTTTTTGGTCAACAAGGTAAAAAGATCTATTCAACCATATTGCTTTTCAAAGTTGTTTCCACCAGTTAATTTACATTGTAGGCTTAGGTAACAGAAAATCATTAATGTTATTATTTTGATTACTAGGCATTTTGGAATAAATGATTTACAGACTAAGAGACTAGTCAATTTCAAAATCAAAGTAATCAAAAAGGCTAATCAGTGGTCTGTCGTCACAGGCTGGATTGACAGAACACACATTCGTAGCATCACGCTGTGGACAGAAGGAGAGGCAGCACACACAGAGAAGTCACACGGAAAAGCCGGGTGAGACAAAGAATCAATCCTCTGAATAGCTGAGAGTTTAGGATATTCATAATGATTCAACTGCCCAGTTGGGGCAGCTTTATTTCAATTAAGAGAATGGGAAGAAAATTGAATATTATAACAAGATAATGGGCACCTGCTTGTGCACAACTACGTATGTAAAGTCAGAGTGTCTGTTCACAAAGTGCTCAATATTGATATCAAGACAACAGGAGCAATGAAAGCAATTTGTACCTGCTTCTTCGGGCAAACTCATTTTTTGCTGGTCGTGGGATTCAAGAACTTGCACTCCTTGCAGTAGAGTAGGCTGAAGTTTTACTATTGGTTTATAAACCCATGACCTTCCCAGCCATCTGGGGTTAGAACTAGAGCTTCCTGATGATTCCTTACAGCTATGCCTAGTGTACTATTAACCAAGATAAACGTGGAAGGGGGTGGGGGGCCTTTGTGTTTTACTCTCTAGGTCTCTCCAGACCTTTCCAAAACTACAGCCAAAAGAGATAGAACTGTGAGTCTTAAACTTTTACAATGCTGCATTTTCTTTCTTTTTTTTTTCTTTTTGCAGTTTTTGGCTGGGGCTGGATTTGAACACACCACCTCCGGTATATGGGGCCAGCACCCCCTTCCTTTGAGCCATAGGCGCCACTCTACAATGCTGCATTTTCTGCATGGAGTCTCCAGGACACAGGACATTTTATGTAAATGTATCTCATATAATCATGCACCATCAAAACTTGACCTATCTCAAGATCAGGCCTTGTTTACATATTACTACCACAAAAGGTCCATCCACTAACTTTCTTGGTATTTTTGTAGGAAGGTTTCAGTGAAGAAATAAAAATTAAAATATATGGAGAAAACATAAGCAAAGTGAATAATTTTTTTAAACTATATATACACCCTCTGGAATTTTAATGATTTCTAAATATTCCCTAACTACACAAGACTCTAGATCCAAAAGAAAGCTACTATTTATCCATATTCATGGAAAGTTCACTAGAGAGAATATTTATATGTCTGTCGGCAGTATTTTTAAAAACTCACAGAGCACTCAGAAAGTAATCTCAAAAGAACTTAGTTAACAGGCCACCCTTCCCAAAGTTCTCCAAACCTGTGATTATTTACTTTATGCATGTCTATATTTTAATTATGTATTTTTAAAGGATAGTAAAAGAAATGAGTGTACTTCGTATCTTACTGGCTTTTCAAATGGCAAATACAATTCTCTCAAAAAGAAATCATCCAAACAGCCAATTAATAGTTTGTTATATTCAATGACATCCATATCATGTGAAAAATAATGAAATCCAGACTCTTTAACCAAGTTCCCAGGGTCCTGTGAGCTCCACTTTTGGCCTCTTTCCAGCCTCAGGTTACCTCACCCCATCCTGTGCCCCTGACACACCGGGTTGCCTGTGCCTCGGAGCCTAGGCAGCCTGCTTCCCTGCCGTGGAATGCAGGGAGGTTTATTTCCACCTTATCTCTGCTATTGGAAGGAAGACTGTGAAGTCTCCTCTGATTTCTCCCTGTCCTCCCATCCCACCCAGGCAGAGTGAAGCCTCTGAGTCAGCATTTACCGCAGCACAGAAACCTATATTGAACTCCTCACCGCAGACTGTGAGCCCCCGAAGTCAGACACTGCACTTTATCCGGCCACCATGGAGCCTAATGTAGGTAGACAGTCAATAAACACTGAAGGAATGAAGGATGAATGAGTGAATGAAGAGGGCACTAGAGACTTCCAGTCAGCACAGCCTGGGGGTCCACATTCTGAGGTGTCTCCTCTGTCCAAACACATAGTAGTGAGAAAGAAAATAGAAGAGAAAGACTAAACAGAGAGTCAGACTCAAAAACAAGCTAAACTTCCCAGGGATCAAAAGGAGAGCAGAGAAAGAAAGATCAGAGCTGAAACCCTGGGCATAAGGGCACCTCATCCAGAAAAAGGCAGTGAAGCAGGAAATCCCACCCCTGCAGGTAAGAAGGCTCACCCCACACAGGGTGGGGGCCACAGGCAGGTGGAGCGTGAGGCTGCACAGCTCAGGACAGCCAGACGGAGCACATTTAATCCAGGCTCTGCCACCTTTTAGCTGTGAGATTACTGAATCTGTGCCTCAGTTTCCTCATTTGTACATGGTGTGACACAAACCATCTCCTGCTACAAACACACAGAAATGCAGATAACAGCCCCACCTTCTGTAGTCAAGTTAGGTTACCCTGTTTAGTGCTCAGAACAATACCTAGCATTTTACATGTGTTGGTTATTATTTTCATTACTATTGTTTTATTAGTATCATTATCATTTTTAATAGAATAACAAACCTCCTCTTACCTACTGCTTCAGGGATGACAGCTGACATGGAACTAAAGGGCTAGTTTGGAAGGAAGGCCCAGGTATGATCTGTGGCCATAAACTGAAGCCAGTTGTCACGGGTTGTAAGGCTGACCGCGTTGAGCTTTGGAAATGCTCTGAGGCAGGAAACTAGACTTCTTAGCTAAGTCTGGTTCTGGCCTGCAGGACCAAAAAAGCAGATAGAAGCAACTCAAAAGCTATCGGACTGGGGATAGGGGGTTGAGCAGATAGGGAAAAGAGATAATAAGAGAGACGGGACAGAGATGAATAGACATCTATTCTATGATGATGTAGGTAGACAGTCAATAAACACTGAAGGAATGAAGGATGAATGAATGAATGAAGAGGGCACTAGAGAATGAAGGATGAATGAGTGAATGAAGATGGCACAATACGTCCTCACCACCTGCTTCATGATTTGGGTTAATACTTCTAGTCTCAATGCCTATTTTTCATTTCAGAACTCACATCTAAAATGCACATTAACAAGGCTTACTATGCAGCTTCCTGCTAAAGAGAACTCACCTTCTACGCAACATATAAAGCATCACCCAAAAGATCTCTAAAAAGAGGACCAGTTTCTGTGTTAGATGCAAATGGTTGCCATAAGCAGAAAATTCTCAATCTAGAAGGTAAAATCCAGAAGACTTCAAAACGAACAGAACAGAACATGTTGCTGCTTGTAACAACTAAAATCTACTTTTGCACCAAACAATTCTAAAGGAAAATCAAGAAACAGTGACCTTCTGAGTTTGCTTCTAATAGTCCAGATGAAAAATATAATGAATATTAAATGAATCAGAACCACGAATCCTAATCAACAGATTTTTCTTTAAAGAAGTATGCAGGATTAGTTTAAAAATAAAGCAGAGGTGGTAGGAAAAGAACAGAAAGTTTACCCACTGTAAAATTACCTGAGATGGGTAGAAATCACCCTGACCTTTCAACTGTAAAGGATGATCATACAGCTGCTTCCGAGGCCTTAAGACTCCTTTGGTTGATCTGGCTGGGTAAATGTCACAGCGTTCAATGAGAAAAACAAATTCTGTGTCTGGAAGGTGAGGGCAGAACCACCTTTAAGTGAGAATGTGAAGTTGGTCCCCTCACTCCCAGCCTCCCCCTCTGTGCCCTCTCCTACTTTCCCTCTCTATTCCCACCCTAAAGGCCAATGCCTCCTCTCTCCTTTTCCCTCCCTTGGGGTGCCCAAAGCCTGACTTTCCTTGGCAGTTCTCTATATTCCACATCATTCTTTCCTCTACCTGCCAACGCTGACAAAATCCCTCAGTGCAAATCTTACATACCCAAAATTTAAAGTAAAGTGACGGGCAGAGGTTACACAAACCATCTCCTGCAATAAACAATAGAAATGCAGATAAAACATGAATTCAAAGTTTTATTTATAACTGAGCTCAAAAGAAAGGGCAGTCTTGGTGCTTTGAGGGGGAAGCATACAGAGATGAAGGCCAGGGGCTGGGAGCTGGGATTCTAATGTCCACAAGTGTGGAGTGCTAGAACAGAGACCCTGCAGCACAAAACTGGGACCATTCCAGGCCTTCCAGATCCCTAAGAAGTTTGGAATATAGATAGAGCAACAAACAGGCTTTGGAGCCAGAGCAATCTATTTTGAAACTCAGTGATGTCCTTTAATAGCTGTGTAACCTTAAGTACATTCTTTAGCCTTTTTGCATCTCAGTATACGCATCTGTAGGTTAGAAATAAAATACCTACAACTTCTGTGGGTACTAAGTGAAAATATGCTGTTAAGTGCTCAGTAGAACACCATCACCAAATGGCTGATCAACAAATTTAGCCATCATTATTATAGCAAGACATTTCATGGTGTAGTCTGGGGAGCAGGAATTTGGGTTCAAACACCAAGCCCTTCACTTACCAAATCTACAACTTCACACACAAGTTACCTGATCTAACCCTTTTGAACCCTCAGATTCCTTATCTGTAAAACCGAGATAGTATCTGTCTCGCGGACCAGAAAATTAAATTATACAACACGTGGCAAAGTAGCTTAGTATACTGCCTGGCACAGACGAGGCATGCTAATTATTATTGTTTTTAGGTACAATTTGTTAAAAACAAGTTGAATCAGTAGGAGATACACAATTAAACAAAGATCACTGTAAGATCTTTGGAACATTAAGATACAAAGAGGTGAATTTTAATTTTGTAATTCCCTGGAAGGTAAAAACATCTGTTTAACTGCATGCCAAATACTCCACATATTAATTGATGGCTTAGCTATATAAAAAAATGTGCTGACCCATTTCATATAAAAGACACAACAACTAAAAATGACTATAAACATTTTCAAAATATGAACTTCTGCAGAAATGTTAAATTAAAATGGGAGCTCAATAGGGAATCACTAAGAAAATGTTTGAAAATATAAAGCACCTGTTTTCACATTATGCCAATTAACCTAATGCCCTTACTCCTTTAAAATCATAACTACCAATTACCAACATGCCATCCAGAGAGCAGCTTTAGTTTCTTTTTAGCATTTAATCATTTTAGGTATTTGTTTTAGAAATGAAATAGAAAGGTGTAAAATGAAGTGACCATAATCTCTAAGGTTCCTTCTGCTTTGATTTCTGTTATTCTTATTCAATATATTAAAACTCAATCCCACAATAAGCTGTTCATTCTAAAGTGACTCACTTAAGAATACTTGGTGACTCCCTAAACAAAGGAATTAGCAGAGTGAAAAGCTCTGCTTTATGATTCTATTTAAAAGAAAGGTAATGTGAGTTGATTGCTCTCAATGTTTCCATAAGTAAAAACGACGCTAGAATCACTGCTCTGTGGAGATGGGTTTGACTTACCATTTAACTAGCATAAATTGCTAAAATTCTATTTGGAGATCTAAATAGTTTGAGTCCCTTGTAGGAAGACTATTCAATAAGATACCTTTATAAAAATTCAATTCAAAAATTCGATACAGCTTCTCTTCTAAAATTTTAAAATAGTAAACTTTGCTGACAGCTATGCTGCTATGATAAACAGTAATAAAGCCTTTCCTGAAGGAATAATTTCAGAAATTTCAAGAGAAATATGGGGATGAGTTAGTTGCACAATTCTCATATTTTAAGTTTTCACATCCTTGTTCTTATTATCCAAACCTAAATAAACCCAACCAAAATTGTTACATTCAAAAATAAAAATGTGAAGAGATAGGGAGGGAGGACAGACTTTACTGTAATGATTGCCAGTTTTTTGAAAACCATTATCTTTAAACCATTACCTCTAATCCGCGCTTCTTGGGAGTATCACAATCTTAGCTCGGTGCTTGAAGACAGTAGATATTCTACAAAGACTTTAGTGAATGAGTGTGGTCCCTCCCCAGCCCCATTTCTCTTTATGATAACCACATGTCAGTTGCAATATTTATATTCTAGCAGGAGGAATCACACTGCACACTTTAAAATGACTGCTGTGGAGAGAGGCCTAGACCCAGTAGAGGGCTCATTAATTAGCAACCAATGAGAGCAGTATACATTTTAAGCACAACTGCAATTGAGAGGCTTAATTAGCAGGCACAAGTTCTTTGTAACGTGCCACACTTTTAGCCTCATTCCTGGAAGCTTCCCTCCCAACCCTCTTGAGCCATTTGATAATCTCTCACTGGACTGAGGAAGAGGTGGGAGTGAGGAAGACCACTAGAGCCTTCAGGCAAGCTGGAATCTCCCAAGCTAAGGACAAGTGCAAACAGGTAACCCCAAAACAACAGGCTAAATTAGAGTGGTTCTCAACTTTCCTAATGCCGCAAATCTTTAATACAGTCCAAAGGGGTCGCAATCCACAGGTTGAGACCCGCTGGGCTAAAACCACATCGTCAAGTCTGGGTGCAGCACCAAAGGAGATGAGAACAAGGCCAAGCATAAACAGAAGGGTCCTGTGTCTGTCACAGGCCCTAATCTGTGGCCAGTAGTTATGGCTGGCATACAGCACCAGGGTGGCCCTGTTATGCCAAAGAGGCAAGGCCCCTGCAAAGGTAACAATTTTGCAAATATAAACTTCTTCCTTATGGGAATGAAAAATACGTTCTGAACATACATACATTCTATTCATTCAATTTCTAAAAGCATGTTGTGCCTTCTAGGGCTATAAGGCAAAAATTATTAGTGGTAAAATCATAATACACACAATTTGCATACACAAATGTATACATGTAATATGTGAACAATTCTAGAAGACAGTGCCTTAGGACAGAAATAATACAAATTATTCTGCAAAATGTCATTTCCAAACTTATATCCCAATCCTTACACATATCCTATTAATTCAGTTCTTTAAAAAAGATAGAAAATATAAATCATACCCCTACAGCACTCCTTCCTACACCAGGCACCAAAATTACATACCATGATGATGCATAATTATGGCACTTTCAAACAGCATTTGAGAGCATGTCACAAGCAATGAAAAATGTAATTTATTTCTACTGACATATATTAATTGCTCTGTGTTAGAAAATTTTTGAACCATTACTGATAAGCAAAAATGGTACCATAAATGCCTTGAAAACAACGGCAAGGAAAGAGGTATAGTCTAATCAGAAAACCTTCCATAGCATAAGGAAAGGCAATTTCTCAAAGAGGACATCTATTATTAAAATTGTGTAAATTGTTGCCATGACACAGGAGGAAGAAGCTCAGATGTGAAGTCGCTTCCAGCAGGTCTAAAGTGTTATTAATCTCTCATAGCATCACCTAATTGGAGTTTCGAATTCTGTCCTATTTTCTTAGCAAATCACCTTTGTTAAGGCAAAACTGGACAAGAAGATACATTCAGAATAGATTATTCCTTTAAAACAAACCCCAATTGGTTACAAATGAATTTCACTTGTGGTTTGGAAGCATTGCATATTTCCTTATTAGTGGAAATATTACTATCAAGCAATTCTGGTCTATTACTTCAGGGGTTATAAATTTGGGTAGCAATGTTAGGCTACATAACTCCCTTGGACATTGCCCAATACCTGGTCAATAGCTATGCTCTTTTCATTCACAGAGCCTACCTAAGCCTAAATCTCACCTCTGCAGCAGTTTCTAACTTTCTAGGCTTGAGAACCTCATGTCTAAATTCTCATCCTCATATCCCTCTTTCTATCAATAGCACAGGTGGTGCCTTGAAAATCTAGCTAGATTTCTCAAGAATTATAAATGAATCTATCTTCTCCAATCGTCTAAGACTCCTTATGAATCTGTTACCATCTTTCTTTTTTTTTTTATTAAATCATAATTGTGTACATTAGTGCAATCATGGGGCACAATGTGCTGACTTCATATACAATCAAAAAGATATTCATCAAACTGTTTAAAATAGCTTTCATCACTAGCTTTATAGCCTTTTAATCACTATATGAAGACCTTTGTATTCTGCATTTAGTAAGTTTCACTTGTACCCATCTAAGATGCACTGTAGATGTGATCCCACTGATCACCATCCCTCCACCCATCTTCCCCTTTCCCCTTCCTTGTCCCTTTCCCCATATTCTTGTACTATAGTTGGGTTATAGCCTTCATATCAAAGCTATAAATTAGCTTCATAGTAGGGCTGAGTACATTGGATATTTTTTCTTCCATTCATGAGATACTTTGATAAGAAGAATATGTTCCAGATCCATCCATGTAAACGTGAAAGAGGTAAAGTCTCCATCTTTCTTTAAGGCTGCATAGTATTCCATGGTATATATGTACAAGAATTTATTAATCCATTCATGGGTCGATGGGCACTTGGGCTTCTTCCACGACTTAGCAATTACATATTGGGCTGCAATAAACATTCTGGTACATATATCTTTATTATGATGTGATTTGGGGTCTTCTGGATATATACCTACTAAAGGAATTATAGGATTGAATGGCAGGTCTATTTTTAGATCTCTAAGTATTCTCCAAACATCCTTCCAAAAGGAATATATTAGTTTGCATTCCCACCAGCAATGTAGAAGTATTCCCTTTTCTCCACATCCACGCCAGCATCTCTGGTTTGGGGATTTTG
>CAUYON010167738.1:0-27879 GCA_963573935.1 Arctocebus calabarensis
GGTAAATAGAAACTGGAACTGAAAGTCAACATATGAAAATTTATGAGATAATGCTAAAGCTATATTTAGAGGGAAATATATTTCATTAAATGAATGTATGAGTAAAAAAAAAAACGATTAAAAGGTACAGAGCTAAGAATCCAATCAAGAAGTTAAGAGGAAAAGCCAAAAATAAAAACAAAAGCAAAATATCCTCAACTCAGAGAAAGTAGAAAAAATACTAAAAGATAAGAGCAAAAATTAGTGAAATAGAAAATAAGCAACAAAAACAAAGAAATCACAAGATTGATAATTCAAAGACTAATAAAAGACATAAATTAGGGCTGGGTGGTGGCTCACACCTATAATCCTAGCACTCTGGAAGGCCAAGGCGAGTGAATTACTTGAGCTCAGGAGTTGGAGACCAGCCTGAGCAAGAATGTGACCTCTTCTCTACTAAAAACAGAAAAACTAGCCGGGTGTGGGTTGCGCGTCTGTAGTCCCAGCTACTCGGGAGACTGAAGCAAGACGATTGAGGTTACTGGGAGCTGTGATGCCATGGCACTCTACGCAGGGTGACAGAGTGAGTCTCTGTCTAAAAAAAAAGGACAAATTTCTTGCTGTCACAAATAATAATATGAATAATCAAAAATAGGGGCGAAAAGGACATACCTATATATAGTCACTTGAAAAATAAGAGATCTTTAAACCAGTAACATTGAAAAATCATACGAAATGGATAACTTACCAGAAAACAAAACATAAAATGAACCATAAAAGAAGGGGAAAAATGAAAAAATTAAACAATTGCATACTTTTAAATATTGATTTAAATATACAGACACATATACAAACATCATTTCTACACATCACCCAATAATCATATAGACAAAGTAAATTTTTAAAAGATATATTACTACAGTAACAAAGAATTTGAGATGTTTAGGAATAAATCTAACAAAAGATGTACAAGGGAGAGTTATAAAACTTTAACAAAGGACATAAAGGAAAGCTATATAACATATATCGGGCTCATGAGAAAGAAGATTCAATATATCACAAGGATGATTTTCCTCAAATTGTCCTATAAATTCACCATACTTCCAACCAAAATCCTAAAAGAACACTTCACATAGCTTGACAAGGTGATCTTGAAATTGAAGCAAAAGAATCAGGAAAAAAGAATAGCTAAGAAACTTTTAAATAATATGGGTAGGTTCAACCTACAAGAAAGATCATTATAAAACTACATTTAAATCAGTGCAGATAAAAACAAGAAAAAAGAAAGAAAGCCTTGAAACAGACCCACATGTAAAGGACTTGGAATAGTCTCAAAGTGGCGCTACTGGTTGGTAGGAACAGGATGGACTGACTGGTCAACAAAGAATGCTAACATGTCAGCTACAAAACTAGATTCCTACCTCATCCCATAGATGACTAATAGCACATTGGTAAGAAACACAAGGGGAATTTTTAGACGCAAATGTCAGATATTTATGACATCACCATGGGGAAAGATCTCTCAAAAGTAAAGCCAAAACTCAACCTATGAAAGAAGACACTGTTATGTTTGGCTACCTTGAAATAGAAAATTTTGTAACAAAAAATACCACAAACCATGTGAAAAGATAAGCCACAGAATAGAAAAAGCATTTGCTCCCTGTGTGTAACTGACACAGTATTAATGTCTGGAATATGCACAGAACTTCCACAAATCACTAAAAAATACATAATAATTTTTAAAAGACACAAGAGATGAACAGGAAATTCATTTTTAAAAATGCCCAAGAAACATAAGAAAATGTCCAACCTTCCCTTAAATAAAGGACATGCAAATTTAACACACAATAAATATTAAAATAATATTTCAGTCCATCAGATTGCACAAATTAATAAATCCATACCAGGTTTGGCACTGGTAGCTCAGTGACTAGGGCGCCAGCCACATATGCCAGAGCTGGCAGGTTAGAACCCAGCCTGGGCCTGCCGAACAACGACAACTACAACCAAAAACAGCTGGGCATTGTGGGAGGCACCTGTAGTCCTGGCTGTTTGGGAGACTGAGGAAAGAGAATCGCTTAAGCCCAAGAGTTTGAGGTTGCTGTGAGCTGTGACACCACAGCATTCTACCCAGGACTACCACTTGAGACTCTGTCTCAAAAAAAAAAAAAAAAATTTATACTAGATGTGGGGACATCTGATATGACATAGATATGGAGACAAATTCTTCTTTTCTTCTAGGTTGCTTTTGAGTGTATGAATCAGTACAAAGATCCAAGAGTGGTGGCAGGCACCTGTAGTCCCAGCTACTTGGGAAGCTCAGGCAGGAGGATTGCCTGAGCCCAGGAGTTTGGGGCTGTAGAGTACTACGCTAACAGGGTGTGAGCACTTAAGTTTGCCATCACTATGGTGACTTCCAGGAGCAGAGGACCACAAAGTTACCTGAAGAGGGGTCAAAATCTCCTGCTGACCAGTAGCAGGATCACGCCTCTAAATAGCCGCTGTACTCCAGTCTGGGCAACATGGTGAGACCCCCATATCTACAAAACTTAAATAAAGACAGTAGAACCTCTGTAAGGTAACCACCCAAGGGACTGTAACATGCAGAGGTGGTCAACATAAGGAACGAGGCCCCCTGTACTGAAACATACATGTGGTACATGTCTGGTCTATGAAAATTAACTCAACTTAAGGAGGTGGTCAGTGTAGGTAGGTGGTCAGCTATGAAGTTTCTGCTGGAAATTGGCACAAATATTTTGTGAAACAATTTGGCAATACTCGTAAAGCCAAAGATGTGACTCCCCTGTGACCAATAATCGATTCTTTGGGAATCTCAGGGAAAACACACACTCAAGGGGATGTCAGGACACCCATTATCTAGCATTATATAGCATTGGCCTAAGAACAGAAAAAGTGGAAACAAACTATTGTCCTAAAACAAGGCCCCCAGGCGTCAGGTGCGCTCAGTAGGAGCATTTCAAGCTGAAGGAAATTGACACAACTGTAGACACAGGAAGGTCACTCTCTGACCTTGTCCTGCTTTTCTCCCCTGAAGCAGGCCATAAAAGAATTCTCTGATGTGCCTTCCCCGAAAGTAGGTCAGAGACCCTCATTCCAGAGGGTCCTGCCCTGTACCCAGAGGCCAAGAGGAATCTGAGCAAACAGGCCTTGTGAGGTTCCCCCTAGTTTATTAGCATTCCACTGTCCCCTTTTGTCCTCCCATCTCCCTTCTGCACAACTGTCCCTGAAAATACAGTTTTCCCTGGGTCTTTGGGCCTTCATTTCTAAGGGTTCCTGTGTCACATAAAACCTATATCAAATAATCTTATAAGCTTTTCTCTTCTTAATCTGTTTTTTGTTGTAGGGATCTCAGCCATGAACTTTGTAAGATACTACTTTTTTCTCCCCTTACACTATCAGTGGGGACGTGGACAAATAAACTGGTTTATTCAAATAGTTGAACCCAACAGAGCTGTTAAAATATATTATTTACCTCTTCATATTTCAATATGAATAAATCTCATATTGGGATTTTGAGATTTTCTTTTTCTTTGAGGTAGAAAAGAAAACAAGTAACCCAAGAATATAATATGCTGCCAATTATTTAAAACTTCCAAACCCACAGAATACACTCTCTACTTTTTTCTTGCTATATACGAATATAGAAAACACACCTTGTAAGGGAATGACACTGGCTGTAGCAGGTGCTGTCAGGGGCCCCCAGACTCTCCCCACGCTTGCTGCCACTGCACACCCCAGCTTCTCACTGCAAACACCTCCCTCTGCCTGAAGGCTGCAGGAGAGGGTGCCCAGCCCGTCACAGGGCAGCCTGCTCATTCCCAACCCTACACCAGCCCCCTTTCCTGCCCAGCATCCCTTCTCTACTCCCCTACGGGTTTTCCTGGGGTCAACTCCCAGGTAAACTACTTGCACTCAAATCCTCGCAGGAAGGGAAGTGGACCAGGGGTACGTGTTGGCAGTATTTAGAATGTTTTCCTTATTGAAAACCGGAAAGATATCTGAAGCAAAAATCAGGAAAATGTTAGGATAGGGGATTCATGTCTGTTATTTTATCTTGTATGCTGTCTAGGCTTTAAATATTTTTAAATTAAAAATAAAAATAGGCTCAGCGCCTGTGGCTCAAGCGGCTAAGGCACCAGCGACATACACCTGAGCTGGTGGTTCCAATCCGCCAAAGAACGATAACGGCTGCGACCAAAAAATAGCCGGGTGTTGTGGCGGGAGCCTGTAGTCCCAGCTACTTGGGAAGCGGAGGCAGGAGAATTGCTTAAGTCCAGAAGTTGGAGATTGCTGCGAGCTGTGATGCCACGGCACTCTACCCAGGGTGACAGCTTGAGGCTCTATCTCAAAAAAATAAAAAATAAAATGAAATAATAAAAATAAAAATAAATTCTTGATAAAGTAAATGCTTGCTGAATCAAGGAAATGCAGAACACTGCCAGGACCACCTCTAAGATGTCTGATGCCCTAGGCAACTATTTTTTTTGTTTTAATCTTAAAATGTATTATAAAATACATGGGCCATGGGAAACAAAGTGAGTCATCAATGAAGATTTAGAATATGAGGTAGAGAAGAGGTGTTTCTGCATTTATCATTGTGCAGTCGTGGCACGGGAAGATTGATGATAATATTCAGGCCTTACCTTGTGGTATTTTTTTATTGTCAGTTGCCCGATTGCTGGAGAGTTTGGTATCTCCCATGCACGAAGAGGGCAGCTATGGTGTTATTACTCACAATGCATGGCTCTTCAGCACCTATTTGTGGGTTGCGGTTGTCCAATACCACTTTTTAAATTCAGGTGACAGCATTAAAAAGGGCATGACACTGAATTGTCTGCCGCAGAGCCCATGAATACAGATGTCCTATAAGTCACTCCAGAGTTGTTACCGTGCTTCTTTGACGATGACCACAAATGCAAGTCTTACCGGAGTATGTGGGAAAACGCAAACAACCACTCTGGTTGCATCCCATCTGCTATTTGGAATTTGAAAGCCTAACAGTAGAACGTACATCTAGCCTGACTTTCTCGTGAACTCTTTAGGCTAAATCATAGCAGGAAGGCTAAGTGAAGTGTGTGTGTGTAGCACGAGAAGAATTCCATTAGAGCAAGAATGTCCGTTCCAGGCCAGCATGGCCTAAGATCACCTAGGAAGAACATGCATGCTATTGCAACACCCATCTGAGGCAAGAGAACGCATAGGTTGGAAAGAGTGGTTCCACAGGTGTGAGGAAATGGTAGTGTCAACCCCCTTGGAGACAAGCACAGCACCCCGGGAGTGTCTGGCATGTGGCACAAAGCCCTAGAGGAGGTGGGGTGATCACCTGGGTGCCAGCAATGGGAGTCATATAGAGTAAAGGATATCTGCCTTTGGGGGCCATAGGCCAGAAGTAGCCCCACAATTATAGCCAAGACACACAGCTCAAGTTCAAACCCAGAGCCTGAAACTCATCCTTACTCAGTGCAAGTGAGAGTTGACCCAAATCAATGTGTGGGCCCAACTCTGGCAGCCCTGTCTCATGTGATCCCGTGGAATAAATGCTACACTGATGGAGCCCGAGACCAGCCACAGCACCCACAGGCAAGAGGCCTGGAACTCCTTGGGGCACCTGGTCAACCCCCACGTAAGGGCGTGGGGGTCAGAGAGAAGCAGAGCTCCATGCACGTCCTGGTCCTGGCTCATGGCAGTCCTGCCTGGAGAGCGCTGCTGGCCTACTGGTCTCAGCCACCACGGGGGACTTCCAAATTCTTGAGGAAGCCAGTCAAGGCTCAAGGCCCCTGAGGTGTGAGGTGAACTACTATCCTACCCCCTCCAGGTAGATCATGCCTCACATGATGTATGTACCAACTGGTGTTACACCTTGACTGGGAATTCTTTAAAGAAAAGGATTCCCCACAAACTTTTCTGTATCTGTCGCAGACCTCAGTATAACGCTAGATTCCTACCTGACACCCTGTGGGTAACTACTGACCCAAGCACTGGCCAGATTCTTTCCTGGAGGCAGAGTCAGAGAAACGCTGGCGTAAAGGTACACTTGGGAAAACCCCATACAAGCAGCTGATGTCGGATCAAAATTTCCCCTAGTCCAGCGTGCAGTCATCACCCAGTCCCTTTAGGCGGGTCATTCCGGAAGTTTTGAGATACACAAAAAAATCCAGAAGTCTAAAATCTGCACGAATGGAAACACAGGAAGTCCTCCCAGCAACACCGATAAGTCAAACAAGTTGAAACTCGCACGGGTGAATCAGAAAGGTGCTGCCGACTGCATTTCTTGGAAGTGAAATAATGGACATAACACCGTGTGTCGCAAAAGTTTTGTAGTGACCCATGTGCACCGGGGACTCCTGCTCTTTCATCCGCATGCTTCTACACTAACATTTGGAAAGATCTTTTTAGCTACACCAAAGAATACACATGTTATCTTGTAGTCTGGGATCTTTCCAATATTCTGAGAAACCATGTTCTGTATCTTTGTACAAATATCCAACCACATCATCCTTTTGCAGTGTGTGTGTGTATTTCTCCCACTGTCCCTTAGTGGGAAACAACACAGTTAATTTCTTGATCGAGCCCTCTAATTCGCTCTCCCGCTCCCAGTTTTCTGGCCAATTTGGCCTTCCCCTCCTGTTTTGCCTTCTCTCCATGAAACAGCGATGTTTTCGCTTTTGAGTGTCATTTCATTAAATTTCTAAAGCAGCCGTCCTGCATCCCCAAATTAACTCCGTCTGGGAGGAAGTGTAAATGGCTTATCCGTGCATAAAGTACTTTGTCAAGGAAAAAAATCCCTCGCTGTAATGTATATTTCCTCCTTGTTGTGCTCAGGGCATCAATTAATGTCAGCGGCCTGACAATTCCCTTTGACTGCAGATGCGAGGGTGACATTTTCTGGCATCGGGGCAATGTTTTCTCCACATGGCTCACTCCTCTTGCCCTTGATTTCCATGACATTTTTACACTTGCTTCCTTCCTTCTCCTTCTGGGGACAAAGAGTGGAGCAGAGGAGGAGCCCTGTGGGATACCTTTCTCTGTCTCTGACTTCCTTTCTCTGTCTCTCTCCCTTTCCCGTAAGAAACTTACTCAAACTTGAAAACTCTTAAAATAATACTACTTTAACCTTCTCTCCTACATTGTTATGGTACACAATGATTAAGTTGTTAAAGAACGCCTTCAACTACACACGCTTCCAAAAATGACAACTTCAGCATTAGAGGCTAAGATGTTCATCAGTGATCTTTTTTTTTTTTTTTCCTTTATTAAGTAAGGACTGTATGGTACCAAAAGGATTTCCGCTTTCAAAGGAAACACGTGAGAGCCTCACCAAGAACAGAAATTGAGAGGCGGCGGACCCACCCGGAGTCAGTTAGAAGGGAGAGTTTTAAGTCTGATTCACCTTCTTGTATTGCCCAGACAGAAATTGTGCTGAGGCCAAAGCTGAGAAAGAGGTTCAGAGATGAATGACAGAGAAATAGAGTAAACTAGGCTCACTTTGGCCCACAGGCAGCATTTCTTGGCTCTCCAGGCCCCACTGGTCCCAGACATTCCAAACTCCCTTCTCAGGAGCTTGTCAGCAAGTGCCATGTGGGCTGGGACCGTGCCCTCATGCCAGAATCCTCATCTTCTCTTCCTACTTGGGAGGTCAGTGGTCACCCCAGTTATGAAGGCAGAAGCGATGCCCAGTGGAAAATCTAACGTATCCTTTTCACAATATAAAATTGCCTCTTTATAGCACAGCCCTGCACATCTTGAGATGGATGAAAACACCAACCAGTCAGAAAGAAACTGAAGGGAAAGGCCGCTGGAAATAAACAGGGCATTTCCTTGCCTCCCTGCAGAGTTTGAGTGAGAAAGAAATGTGACTTGTTTATAGGAATTTGACCTTAGACTTCAAAGAGAAGAAAGATGCTGCGAAGAAATGCCTTTTTCTTGGATTTTTAACATCAGTTTCGTAAATGGGTCAAACCGAAGTGAGCTAAGAGATCAGTCATTTTATTTTTTTCTTCCTGGGAATCAGCTTAGTCCCACTATTCTTTATCATGCTAAAGCCTTACCCCCCATGAACATACTATCCGTCCTAAGATAAACTTGGGGAGGAGGAGGATGGTGACCTGGAAGGATTAGGGTTTTCAAACTTCAAAGCCTCCTCCGTTTAAGCACAAGTTCTAGTTAACATTTAAAGGATACTTCAGAGCAACCCTTTGAAAGCCAAACCAGGAGAGACATCCTAAAGCAGCAAAAGAATTAAATCCATTGGCAGTCCAGAAGGGATTAGGAGCAAACCCAAGAAAAATCTTCGTGGTGACAAATTGCACCAACGCCTTTACCTTTAAGCCCAGTTAAACGTTCCTAACTATGAAGTAGCAGGTTTGTAGGAGAAAAACATAAACACAGTCTGAGCCCCCATGAAACCTTCCTTCCATGCTTTCTCTAAATTCACAAATCCAAGAAAAGATCTCAAAAATGTTGCCATGGTAGTACTTGTACAAATATAACCTTGACACTGGCCCTTCAAGTCCTAGGTCTGACACGGCCCAATATTATCTCCGAACAGGCCTTTGCTTTGGTATTCTACAGCATAGGCTCTCCATAAATAAGCAGAAAAAAGAATTCTAATAACAATAACAACTGCATCCTGTTCGGTGATTGAAAACTGCAACTATGTTTTCCAATCTGTTGGCAGTGATGGAAGTGTCATCATGTGGAATGAAAAACCATGGATTACAATCCCTTTGCCCAGATGCTTATGAGGCCCTGTTTGCATCAAACGCAAAGATGACTTGATTTTTAAATTGGTTTCCAAACTTTTGCCCGTAACGCTGAAAGACACGATGTATTTATTCAAGGAGAGCTCTGTAGAGGGGAAGCAGGTGATCCGTAGAGACTCTACCATAACTTTTCCCCAACTGCCATTCATTAAACAGGTTCCATCTCATGAACCATGAATCATTTCATTTTTTAAGTACTCTTTTATTTCCTTTAAATTTATCTAAAACTTTATTAGATTCAGCTGGCACAGGCCTGACAGACAGCCCGCATACATTTTAAACCTTCCCAGAGGAGAAGCATAAAACATTTAAAATCTATATTTGATCTGACAACAGCAGCACAGTGTTTGAATTAGAAACAGATTAGACATAATTGAAGATAAAGAGGACGCAAGCACCACTCCCATTTTGGTGAAGTGGGCTTTAAATTATCAGATTCATCCAGAATACATTACCGAGAAACATTGAATTGTTATCTTTAGACAGCCTTTTCTAAGAGTTTACAATTTCTCAGTTCAGTGAAGCTTACCACCAGCTTGTTATCAGAACAAAAAACGAAAAATCATTCGGTTCAGAGCACAGAACCGATCTCACCTCAAAAAGTGCACATTTCCTTCTGATAACAGATACTTCATTGTAAAAGCAAGGGCCACTTCACGGACAACCTTAACCTTTTTGGATCCTTCCATTTCCCAGGTAATTCCTGAGAAGGCAACAAACAGGCATTGTTTACTGGGGTGCCCTGCCAAGCCCCGCCTTCATCCTTTAATTAAACAACACACGCTCACCCACACTTACGCCCGCAACCACAGTCACATCCGGTGAGCTCACACACACACACACACACACACACATGCACATTGGCTTTGCCAGAGTCCTTCCACCTTTCTCATTAGTAATGGAGCTGCACACATTATGCAAAGCCAATGTTCACAATTTAATTAATAAAAGTTTAATAAATTAAGTTTGGATACACCAGCATGCCTTGTGTAGTGGGGGCAGAGGGTTGGTTTTGGTTTGTATAAAAACCAAAATCAGACTTGGGAACAAAATTCAGATTTTAACAGGACTAGAAAAATAATTCCATGGAGAAGTAAGCTGTGGAGCATGGCCCCATCTGAGGTTCATTTCTTCTCCTTAAATATATTCTCACTCATTTTCAACGTGACACGTAAAAACTCTTACAAGGCATCAAATCTCAAGTTTGCTTAAAGACAAAGATGAGGGCAGGAGAAAAGAGAGCAGACGGAATTACTTTTTGAATAATGGGGTCCAGCTAACTCATGGAGAGCTCAAAACCCTTTAAGCCGAATTCTGAACTTTAGCTTTCAATCCAACAATTCCCAGTGTAGGTAGGAAAGCAATAATTTTTACAGCCAATTAGAAATACATTCTTTCTCTCTTTTTCTCCTTCTCTTTCACGGGTCGGGTTTATTTTCATTCTGCTAAGTTTTTTAAAAGGCACTAAGGCATTTTGGAGATCCACTTCTCAATAAGCATTAAATCTGACACATAGTAGGTATCGAGGGAGGATTGGTGGAATGAAATGCTTCATTTAGTGACCATCTGATTTTGATTTTACCTTCACTTATCTGTACTTTCACATACCTCATTCTTTTGTTTTCCATGTTACTTAAAAAATACTGGGAATATTTTTTAATTGGAAAAACCTTGAAGTGCTTTATGATTTCCAAATAATTCAAATTAAATAATCAATATTTAAATCAGGGAACATATTTAAGCCGTAAGAGTTAGACTATATGTGCAGGAGACTGTGTGTGTGTGTGTGTGAGAGAGAGAGAGAGAGAGAGAGAGATTAGGAAATTCACTTAGTCTGAAAGTCAGAAAGCATTTTTTAACCATGTAATTCCTGAAAGGCAGCCTTCTTTGCCCAGGAAAGAGCACAGTCGGGAGCCAGACAAATCTTTATTTAAATACTAATGCTCTGTCTTTAACCACCTGGGTGACCATAGGCAAATTACTGGACCTGGTTTCCCCCTTACCAAAGGAAAACACCTGTCTTCAGGACTGTCCTGAGGTTTTAAATGAGGTCATATCTGTTAAAAAGCTTAGTACTATGTAAACTCTAAACTATGCAGATAATTTAGAACTGTTATGTTCTATGCATACAGTGTTACAAGTTGGGTTGTGTATTTTAAAGGCCTTTGAAAAATAAGAAAATCAAAGTGATGATGAAATGAAAATGAAACACACACACAAAAAATTTTTTTTGGAGACAGAGTCTCATTATGTCACCCTCCATAGCGTGCAGTGGCATCATAGCTCACAGCAACCTCAAACTCCTAGGTTTAAGTGATTCTCTTGCCTCAGCCTTCCAAGTAGCTGGGACTATAGGCGCCCACCACAAGGCCCAGCTACTTTTTGTTGCAGTTGTTTAGCTGGCCTGGGCTAGGTTCAAATATGCCACCCACAGTGTATGTGGCTGGCATCGTAACCACTGTACTACAGGTGCCAAGCCAAAGCAAATAAATTTTTTTAAATGTTTACATAACACAAATGATTTTACAAAACTGTATTTCAAATGTAAAAACAAACTCAGGTATCAAATTTCTATCATAATTTTTCCTTTTCAGGGAGTTTTCCAGACAAACTGAACCAGGTGGGACTTTGTACAATATAGTACATTTGGAAAGCAGCCACCTTCTCCCATTTCTGGTAATCTTGTGGACATTCTCGGATTTTTGATGGCTCTAACTACTTCTGGATGGCATTTAACATAGGGTCATTTGCCTGAAATTTTTTCTTAACTTCTCCTATATGCATGAGTGATTATAAAATTCTTTGGCGAATAGTAGCAAATGCTGGGAGATGAGTGTCTTTGGCAAATTCATTTTTTTCACAGATCTCTCTACTATTTCAATAAATCCTTATTGCTACACCATTGATTCTAACCACTTCCCTTTCCTAGGATGCTGAAGTTATAGAAAGAATTGTTTGGTGCTTTTTTCCTGGAGGAACCAAAATATCCTTTTTTCTCCCTGGAAACACATTCCTTTGATGTCCCTGGGAATCTATTCTTCAGCATAGAAAGAACATGCTTGCCAAATTTGCTACTTAATTCTGTGAATGAATTTGCTGCACTGTGATTGGATGCAGGAACTTCATCACAATTGGGTAGCAGCCTCCATGCCAGCAAAAGCCATGTCATCACTGTACCAACCTCAGCACTCTTCCCTTCTTCCCATGCCCTTCAAAAATCACGCTCCTGGGCAAATGCATCAATTGGAAATTGCAGACTAGCTCATCAACTTTCAGAGCCAACTCATGGTGTTAAGGTGGAAGAGAAGCAAGCCTAACTCCATTTTGATATAATTCTCTTACCAGAGCATCAGTGGGAAGGCAAAATAGACCTAGTCCCATTCTGTTGTTTTGCTACATTTTATTACTTTTAACAAACAAAACCGGTTCCACTCGCCTCCCTGCCCATAGCATACTATTTTAAGTGGACCTGGTTAGAACTGTTAACCAGGTCCACTTAAAATTGTGTAGAAAGTCACTAACTACCCTTGGGACAAACAACCTTTGTGATTATGTTCAAGTGAGCTTCATACCATCCATATCTAATATTGGAATGTTAACAGAACGAGCTTATTTCCATTTTACTATTTACTCCTTTTTACCTTCATTTCTAGTTCCTCCTCTTTTCCCTCCCAGTGTCACCGTAAATGCCTTTAGGTGAAATTGTTAGTAATGTAAGTTACTGAGCACGTAGCCCTTATGATTATAGCTTTCTCTGATCATGTTGTTTATGACCCTCACCTGCCAGTCCTCCTCCCTCCCCTACCTAAGGACATTGTAGATTGTATTTGTTTCGTAAAAATTACCAAGTGTTCCCCTAATCATAACATTGTGTACTTGCTGTTTTCTGCCCCTCCTGACTTCCCCTAACTGTTGTTTTCCCTTTTGTAATTATGGTTGCTTACCCCCTGGAAAAGTTTTGCCTTGTGAAAGTCAGAGCCTCAGCCAACTCCCCGCTGCTCTCAGAAACCCCATGTTGGGGCACTGAGGCTGTCACTGGCTCTTCAATAGAAGGAGTCCTCTTTAATTCGACTAGTCTGCTGGAGTGGTCTTTGGGGGGCACTCCTAGGCATAACAATGGTGACTAAAAGATCCTGCTTTGTTTCCATAGGGATGGATCTACCTGACGTTTTCTTTTTATCTTTTTTGTATCACATTTCCTCTTTATAAATATATTGAAGGTTAAAAATGATTTCAAAATTTGGAGAAACCTTTCAAAAACGGGAGAGACCGGGCCATAGATTCACCCTGAGGGCAGCCTCAGATTTTGGAATCACTTCCCACTGGGTTGTCATTTTAGAGTCAGAGCAGGTGGTTAGGATGTGCGAATAGGTCCTGAGCACTAAGCGACCATGACCTAAGTGCGGCCCAAACTTCATCTTTTTTAAGGTAGTAACTTGCCATTTTGTGAGGGGCAAGCAGTTTAGGCACTGGAGAACAGAGAATGGAATTTGTCTTTGAGGACAGGCCCTCCATTTACCCTGAAGGAACCATTTTAATGAGCTTTTTAGTCCTGCAAATCTAATGGGAAAGGAATATTCATTGTTCTCAGGGAGACCCCGAGGTGATAGTAACCCAAGTACTTCAGACAGAGAGGTTGGGTGGCCTATTTAGGATGCTAATTGGGCTTCTTAACTGGTCTCTTCGGGAGAATGTCAGCAGGACTACCTATGCCCAGATTTAGATCACCTGGGAGGTTTTTGTGTCTTTCGAGGCATTTTCTTGTGGGAAGCCGGGACTTGAGACTGAAATGTCTGGGGTTTTCAGGCCAGATCCCTTCTTCCTCAGACTCAAGGGATACAGCGAAGACCCTGAGTTAGTCTTATGCCAGCCCAACCTGCACTGGAGGGAAGGTGTTCCCTGCAGGGGATTATCCAAGGCTGACCTAGCTAGACGCAGGTAAATGTATGGTGAACTCTCCTGGGGCCACTGGAGATTCCTTGGTCATCCCCAGGCCTTAGATAAAAGAGCTGAAAGCCAGAGCTTCACCTGAAATACTCAGTGGGGACCCAAGGCTGGAGTAGGTGTGTGCTGGAGATGGGTCATCAGAGTAAGGGCAAAGCCTGGCATCACGGTGAGACGGCTAAGAAGAGAGATGAACTAGAGGGCCTTGTTTTGGGGGACACTCCGATTCCTGGCAATTCTCAGTGCTAACTGGGAGGGCGCTTTGAGGGGGGGTTTCTTCTGGAAAGAGGCCCAGTTGCAGCTCATGCTATGATCTGCATCTAAAAGGTGGGTAATTTCATTTTGCCGTCACAAAATAGTAAAGCAGTAGGCATGGCTTGGACTCTGAATATTACTGTGGCGTCTTACTTGTGACTTAAAAGGTACTAAAAGCTGGAGACCACCTGTAAAAAGCCCACAAGAAATATTTGTTCTTTTTTTTTCCTTCCTTTGAATTCAGAGGTATATAAATGATGTCAATTAGGTATATAAATTATATGTCAATTATAACTCACATATAAACCGTACTTATTTAAAATGTCCAGTTCAATAAGTTATAATATATGTATATAATCATGAAACCATCACCACAATTGAGACAATGAACACATCCATCATCCCCCAAAGTTTCCCTCTGTCCCTTTATTGGACTCTATTTTTAACCAAGGACAATATATCCATAAGCTCTTTACTGTACTCTCTGCCGCAGAAAGTCAAATTGCTGAGAAATCGATTTCCAAGTCTTATTTGACTTTTATTTGGACAAGTTGAATAAATACAAGCAATTTGTTGACAATGTATTCACAAATGAGGGTACAAGAAATCTGTCTTCAAATTGCATCTGAAAGGAAACCACTTTCATAGTAAACTCTATTTGGTCCAGGAAGTATTAGACTACTTAAAAGATGAGAATTGAAAAGTAAGCAATCAGACTTTGAAAGGTCCCTGATTTTCATCTCTTGCAGGTCTGCAAATTTCTCAGAAGCTAAATTTGAGAAAAACTACAGATTCCTGACAGGAATATTGTAGTCTTCATCCTCCTTTAGTCTCAGTAACAGAGGTGAAGACCCAACCCCAGTTTTTTTTTTTAATTATGTGTGTCCATTGTAGGATATTTCCAACCCGAGTTTTTATGGGGAACCACATTTTGTTGGTTTGTTTTGGAGACAGAGTCTCACTACGTCTACTCGGTAGAGTGCAGTGGCATCACAGCTCACAGCAACCTCAAACTCTTGGGCTTAAGCAATTCTCTTGCCTCAACTTCCCACGTAGCTGGGACTACAGGGGCCTGCCACAACGCCCAGCTATTCTCTTTGTTGTACTTGTCATTGTTTGGCAGGCCCAGGCTGGGTTCGAACTCACCAGCTCCGGTGTACGTGGCTGGTGCCCTAGGCACTGAGCTGCAGACACCAAGCTGGGAACCACATTTGATAACTGGTCTCTAAATATGATTTAAGAATTCCTTGATGAGAATCTTAACGTTCCACGTAAAGTATTGTCAGTAGCACTATTAACACTATGATACAAAGATTTTCCCTCCTATGACCTTTCCACCTCCACTGGGTTCCTGAGATCCTGGGTTTCTGGTTCTGCTGCTTAATAGTTCTGAGTGCTCTGGGTGAGACACTGAACAGCTCCAACACTCAGTTTCCTCATCTGTAAAGTGGGTTAGCGATAGTAATAGAGTTTCCATGATGATCAGATAATGGGCAGTCCTTTAATGTTACTATTTTATTTATTTATTTATTTGTTTGTTTTTGGTAAAGATGGGGTCTCTCTATATTGCCCAAGCAGGTCTTGAACTCTTGACCTCAAGTGATCCTCCCGCCTCAACCTCCCAAAGTGCTGGGATTACAGGCATGAGCCACCACTGTGGGTTAGCTCACTCCTTTAATGTTAGCTGCCATTATTGTATATGTATTACTTTTTCCCTTCTCACTGTAGCCTGGCAGAGAGAGATAAATGCCCTCAATTTTAGTGTTCGGACAATCTAGATAAGTATCACGCATCTTTGGTAGGGCTGCTACCTTTTCATAGTATCTAGATATCTATTTGTGAGCGGGTGGTAAACTGCTCTTCTGGTTCATTTTGACATAAGAAGAGAAGGAAGGACACTCGTTTGCCAGACAGAGAAGTTCCTCCAAAACGTTGGCTTCTGAGGACGGAAGGAGCCAGCTGTGGAAACAGCCCCAGCCTCTCTTGGAAGGCCTCCGTGTTCTGGATCCCTGAGTTCTCCTTCAAGGCCCCAGAGAAGCGGTTTTCTAACTAAGTTGGAAATGTACCCACAGGTCCAGTGTGTCCTCTGTCAAGAGCCCTGAAAAAATAGAAGCATGGCAAATACTTCTGATCCTCTATTATAATACAAAGTGCATCCATCTTAGTTGTGGAAGTTTATTCTAAGGAAATCACTTAAAAAGAGAGACGAAAAACGTATATAAGAAGGTATACCTCGTATATACTGGTGCTAATAGTAAAAGCATTCTCAACAACCTAATGCAACATCTAAATTTTGGCACATCCATGGGCTAGGATATCACGCAGGGCTTTTAAATTACAAATATAAATACTGTGTAGAAACAGAAAATTTTTCTTCTGTAATATTACAGAAGATAAACCATTCGATTATTGCACATGTAATCTAACTTCATAAAAATAAATGTAACATGAGCAAAGAAAGGAATATGCAAAAAGATTTCTGTTAGAGAAGGTGACAGTTTTCTCTCATTTTTCAGATTTTCTATATTGTTCTTTTTTTTTTAGATGATAAAAAGATGACTTAGGATAAGCTGATTCCTGCAATATTTTGGGAAATCAGCTTTAGAAAAAAAAAAAGCTGACTTAGTAGATTGCTTTAAAAGAAATCATGAGGGCGGTGCCTGTGGCTCAGTGAGTAGGGAGCCGGCCCCATATACCGAGGGTGGCGGGTTCAAACCCGGCCGTGGCCAAACTGCAACAAAAAATAGCTGGACATTGTGGCGGGCACCTGTAGTCCCAGCTACTTGGGAGGCTGAGGCAGGAGAATTGCCTAAGCTCAGGATTTGGAGGTTGCTGTGAGCTGTGACCCCACAGCACTCTACCGAGGGCGACAAAATAAGGCTTTGTCTCTAAAAAGATAAATAAATAAATAATAAAATAAAATTAATTATGAAGTCCAAGATCTTCTCCATAAGCAAGAAAGTTATACACTATTTTGTGAACCTTTTTCTTCTTCAGTTAGCCAGGGAGATGATGGATGGCCATACCTTTCCACCAGTTTGCCTGTTTTCACCAAAAAAGAATCACTTGGCAGAAGGACATCAGCTGTGAGAGGTTTGTCAGTGTTGATGTGGGGGTTAAATAGCAGTCAGCTCTACCCCAGAAAAGCCAGGCAGACTAGCTCTTCTGCATAAACGAAGGTATAAGTAACAGGTCTTCGGGGTGTTGCAGATTTGAATTCAACTTTGGGGTTGTGGGATAATCAGCTTCGGTTCAATCCAATCACTACTTATCTTTTCTCAACCTCAATTTGTCCATCTACGAATTGGGGATAATATGATAATGAGATCCTCCCAAGAAAGTCCTAGTAAATATTTTTTTTTTCCTAATAAATATTTTAACTCAGTTTCTTATACTAGTCGCCAGAGATAAAAGGATGAATAAGACATCGGGCTCAAGAAATATACAGGAGAAAGGCATTGTAAGCAAAGACTTTGGTGTAAGAAAAGGCAGAGAGAAGACATCTCCCGTGCTGGGCACAGCTCCTAGCAGATCTGGATGGGCACAGCAGAGTATAGTAAAACCAGAGAGGCAGGCAGGAGATAGACACATGGATCTTCCTATACCATTAAACTTTACCCTGCAGATAACAGGGACCACTGAAGGATTTTATGCAGAAGGGTGGAAGCTTCTTTTTGCATTTTATATAGACCACAATGGCAGCCCCATGAAGGATAAGGATCAAGGCACAGAAATGAATAAAGAGGCCACTGTGTTTGTTGGCCTTCATTTGTCCTCATGAGAAAAGATTCTGTTCATGGCTCTTGTCCAGTTTTTAATGGGGTTGTTTAGTCTTTCCTTGTTGATTTGCTTGAGTTCTTTGTAGATTCTGGTTATTAGCCCTTTGTCAGATTCATGACATTATCTTCTCCCATTCTGAAGGTTGTCACTTTGCTTTGTTGATTATGTCCTTAGCTACACAGAAATTTGCTCCTCATCTTTAATTATCAGGGAAATGCAACTTACTCCTCATCTCTAATTATCAGGGAAATGCAAATCAAAACCACTTTGAGACATCACATAACCCCAGTGACAATGGCCCATATCACAAGATCTCAAAGCAACAGATGCTGATGTGGGTGTGGAGAAAAGGGAACTCTCATACACTATTGGTGGGACTGCAAACCAGTACACCTTTTATGGAAAGAAGTATGGAGATTCCTCAAAGAACTAAAAGTAGACCCTCCATTTCATCCTACTATTCCATTGCTAGGTATCTACCCAAAAGGAAAACAGTCATTCTGTGATAGGGACATTTGTACTCAAATGTTTATAGCAGGTCAATTCATAACCATAAGGATATGGGAATAACTTAAGTACCTTCAACCCATAAATGGATTAATAAAGTGTGATACACACCCCCCCCAAACACACACCCTGGAATACTATTCAGTCCTAAAAAAGATGAAGATTTTGTATCTTTTGTAACAACCTGGAAGGATTTGGAGAATACTCTCCCAAGTATTACAAGAATGGAAAAACAAGCATTGCATGTTCTTAATGCTAACTTGAAACTAGCTGATTAAGAACCACAAGCTCACATGAGAGAAAAACTCAAAGAAATTCAAGAAGGGGGCAGGGGATGTATATTAAGTTCCCACCCAATGGGCATTGTCCACAGGTATGTGGTTCACTTCCTGGAGAAAGGACACAACCACAGCTCTGATTTTACCTTACAAATGGAAACTGTGTAACCTCATTATATGTACCCTCTTATGAATCTGAAATGTTAAAAAAAGAAGCCATTGGGTGGTTCCTGTGGCTCAAAAGAGTAGGGCACTGGCCCCATATGCCAGAGGTGGTGGGTTCAAACCCAGCCCTGGCCAAAAACTGCAAAATAAATAAATAAATAAAAATTTAAAAAAATAAATAAAGAAGAAGAAGCTGTTGCATTCTGCAGTCCAGTCAGATGATCGCTCTTGCAGGCACTAAACTAAGCCCTAATCTTCCAGTGCAGCCTCCTCTGCCTGATGGCAGTGATGCCCTCCGGGAGTCCCTGACTTCTCACTCTCTTTCACAACCCACAGCCCTCCCTCTGCAGATGCTCCAGGTGCTTCTACTTTCAGGCTGTGGCAGAATCCAGAGACTCCTCACCACTTCCACTCTCAGCTCAGCCAGCATGCCCCCTTCCCCGGGATGCACCTTGCCCATTGCCCCTGCTTCGCCCTTCCCTCCAGTCCATTGCCAACACAGAGGCCAGAGAGGCTGGTGGTCATGTCATTCCCTCTGCCCCAAACCTCCAATGACCCCTAAACCCCACCATGCTTCTTTTGTCTTCTGAGGACTTACCACCTGAAGCACAGTAGATGCTTGGTAGATAAATGATTAATGATTAAATGACAAAGGTAGTTGGAAAGGGAAACAGCGAGTGGAGACATTTTCAAGAATAACTTGGGAGGTGAAATTGACCAGATTCAATAACTGATGAAATGGACAGAATGAGAAGTGAGGGCAACCCCAGGTCTGCCACTGGGTTCCTGGGTAGGTGGTGATGCCATGACCTGCTCGAGGGCGCAGAAGCAGCACAGCAAGGGTGAGGATGGGACATCTTGAGTGAGAGGATCCCCGGCTGTACAGATACAGACACCAGGGTACAGAGATGACAAGGCCTCTGCTGTCCTGCAGACCTTTGTCTGGCCAGATGGGCCCTTGCCTCGGTTCCAGATGACATTGGAGAGGGGCAGAATTCAGCTCAGAAACTTCAGGGCCATAAGAATGCCTCAGAGATGCTCATTAAAAAGTCCAGATTTCCCGCCATATTGATTTTGATTCAGTAAGAGCAGTGAGGAGCCCAGGAACCTGGGGGGGTCCTGCTGCAGGTGATCTGCTTTGAGCAGCTCTCACTTTGAGAAACATGGACCTTCATCTCCCTCACCTTAGTTGGTCTCATTTATTACTTCCTATTCTCTGAAAAATACCTTTACATTCCTATTAGGGGGTTAAATCAGAACACTGTCAGATGGAAACACACCTGATTGAGATGTAAACTGCATTCCTCGCATGCATTTGATAAGGAATTTTATAATGACGTTATATGGAATAATCACATTATAGGATGCAATAGCATGTTCCAGTGAGTTACACATAATTATATTAAAGCAGTATTTAGGGCAATTAAATCATTTGTTGAATTGTTGTAATTTCATTAAGTATAGGAAACTGTAATGGATTCAGTTCAGAAACACTGAAGTTTTACAGTGATTCCCCTTGTTATTAAGGAGATATAGAGTTTGTATTATTCTGGTAAGTCCCAATTAGAGACTAAACACAATAGGGAATCAGATGCATTTGCCTTGCACAAATGCTTTGGTTTTATTCCACCTCCACAACTACCACCTTCCCTTCGGACAGGCATCACTCACTGGCTCCTGTCCCCCTGTACTTAAATCCCCCACCTCCCAGACACCCTCCTTGTCTTTCTGCCATACTCTTCAGTCATTGAAAAAGACTCCATCTCATTCTCTCAAAGCCCTAAAGGTCAAATTTTGTGTTTTTGTTAATAGACTCACAGCAAATGAAATGTGGCAGGTAATGACCCTTGTGAAAAGTGAGGCCCATGGGCCAGCAGCATTGTTTGCACGGGGTGGGAGGGAGGCTCCTTGGATCTGCAGACTCTAAGCCCACAAGAGTCCTCCTAAAGCAGCGCCTGCCTGCAAGCAAAATCCCCAGGCAACTCCTCTGCACATGCAAGTTCAAGAAGTCCTGCTCAAAAGTCTAGAGCACACCAACATGGTCTACTTTGCTGATGAGGAAGCCAAGACCTACAGGCCCACAGCTGCTGGTGAGCAGAGTGATGTTAGAGCAAGAAGAAAGCTCTGACTAGGTTACTAACTATTGTATTTTTCTAGTAGCTCTAATTTAGCACCAAATTATGTGCTTCCTATACATTATTAGCAATTCTACAGGGAAGTTATTAGTCTCCACTTTCCAGAGCAAACCCCAAAAGTCAGAAGTGGAAACTAACTTTACTCAAGGTTATAGTTAACTGAGTTTGAATACCAGATCTTCCCAACTCCAATGTCTATGCTCTCAAAACAGTGCTTTGTACTTCTAACCATCAACACACTATCAGTTGGAATGGATTATTTCTCTGCACTCAGAGTATGTCTTTGGCTCTCCTACCTAGCCCAAGACCAGAAGGCTAGCAAGCTCCTTTCCCTGAAGGAGACATCTTACCTCTTCTTACACCTGCCAGCTCTGTTACCTCCAAGGTGCTTGGCATTATATGTGCATACTCAAAGCCTTCACTGGGCCAAGGAATAGATGCTCCAGGTACCTCCAGACTGACCTAGCTTCAGCCCTATTTGAACACAGAGTTCTACCTTAGAACAAATGAGAGCACCCCTCACTTTCCCACTACCCACAGCAAGCAGGGAGACCCTACAGAGAGACTGAGATCTGCAGTTGAAGATAATTAGACATCTTAGTCCACTTGGGCATTATAACAAAATTTCATAAACTGCCAATGTGAGCTACACCAAGACCCCATCTCTAAAAATAGCCAGGTGTTGTGGCTGGTGCCTATAGTCCCAGCTTCTTGGGAGGCTGAGACAAGGGGATCACTCGAGCCCAATAGTTCAAGGTTGCTGTGAGCTATGATACCACTCTACCAAAGGCAACAAAGAGAGAATGAACTGTCTAAAATATATATATAATAAACTGGGTGGCTTATAAGCAAAAGAAATGTATTTCTTAGGCTAGGCGGTCCAAGATTAAGGTGCCAGGAGATCTGGTGTCAGGTGAGAGCCTGTTTCCTGGTTCAAATAGGAACCTTCACACTGTCCTCATATGGTAGAAGGGGTGAAGGGACTCTCCAGCCTCTTTTATAAGGGCACTCATCTCAATTATGAGGGATTCACCCCTATAACCTAATTACTTCCCCAAAGGCCCTACCTTCTAGTACTATCAACTTGGGGGTTAGGATTTCAACATATGAATTTTGAGAGGGGATACAAATATTCAGAGCATAGCACCTTCCATTTTGCTCTGGCAATATCTTCTCCCATCCATGTTTCCAATTCTTTGAAACAATCTACACAGCTTCCTCTTGAATGGACAGTTTCATTTTCTATGTTCTTCTCTTTTCTATTCTTTTGACTTCTCTATATTTTCTCTTTTTATACTGGCTTATTTAATCCCTTTCTTTCCCATGTGTACCAGTCAGGGTCTCCAGAAAACAGATCCAATAAGAAGAATGAATGCATGGAAAGATAGAGGAGAGTGGATTTATCAGCGGAGTTGACTCAGGCAATTATGAAATTAAGCAATTAAGAAATCCTTGCCAATTTCTTAGGCAATTAAGAAATTCTATGATAGGCCGTCTGCAAGTGGGATACCCAGGGAAGATGGCAGCAGAGTTCTTTCCATGTCCGAAGGCCTGAGAACCGGGAGAGCCAATTGTGTGGCTGTTGGTTTGAGTCTGAAGGCCTGAGAATCCTGTTGGGGAGGGGGAATTGGTGTAAGTCCCCAGGGCTCAAAGGCCAGAGAACCTGGGATTCTAATATCCAAGGGCAGGAAAAGAAGGGTGTCCCAGGTCTAGAAACGAGAGAGCAAAATTTGTCTTTCTTCTGCCTCTGTGTTCTATCTACCCTCACAGACATACCCAGAAATAATGCTTTTCCAGCCATCTGGGCATCCCTTAGCCCAGTCAGGTTGAATGAGCTTCCTACAGCATTCTACCTCAGTGTTGTCAAAATTAACGACACTAAAGGGCCTATGGTTTCCATCCTCTCCTTTTCTCCCCATACTAGGTCTTATTTACAGTTCCATTTCTTGGGGCTTTTTGGGTTGGTTTGGTTTTTGTTTATTTTTTTAAGACAGAGTCTCACTCTGTCATCCTGGGTAAAATGTTGTGTCACAGCTCACAGCAACCTCAAACTCTTAGGCTTGAGCAATCCTCTTGCCTCAGCCTCCCGTGTAGCTGGGACTACAAGCGTGCACCACCATGCCCAGGTAGTTTTTCTATTTTTAGTAGAGATGGGGTTTCACTCTTGCTCAGGCTGGTCTCAAACTCCTGAAGTCAGGCTATTCACCTGCTTTAGGCTCAAGTGCTAGGATTACAGGCGGGAGCCACCACACATGGCCTACAGTTCCATTTCTTGGTGATCCAAAGTCATTCACATTCTTCACTACATATGAAGCACAAATTGGGAACTGCCAATTTGGGGTTCTATAATTGCACAGCTTCTGCTCTTGTGAATCTGAGGCAAGCAAACTTGGAAAATAAAATAAAATAAAATAAAAAAGCTGGGGGAAAGGCCAGCTGCTACAAATAATTTACAAATTCAAGAACCAAGTTTGAAATCCTGATAAGCAATCCATGACATTCTGGCAACTTGGCTTCTATTCTTTGTCTACTACTAACCTCTACCTTCCTCTGGGCACTTTTCTCCAGAATAAATATTTAATTTGATGTAACATGCATGAAACCATTATTGGAGACAAGCAAAGTGAGAAAAATACGATGGTAGTTAGAGGAATCAATGATGTGACATGAATGTTTTGCTATTAATTATTTTAGTAGATACTTGTGTGAATCCCCTGGATTCCCCTCTGACTTCTAGTGACATTTTCCAAATTTGAGCTATTTTGCCTGTCCTTCTGGACTTCTTTCAAATGCCCTATGCCACAGTTCAGATGAAGATCTTAAAATGTAGCTATAGTGACTTGGCGCCCGTAGCACAGTTGTTACGGCACCAGCCACATACACCAAAGGTGGCAGGTTCAAGTCCGACCCAGGCCAGCTAAACAACAATTACAACTGCAACGAAAAATAGCCGGGTGTTGTGGCAGGCGCCTATAGTCCCAGCTACTTGGGAGGCTGAGGCAAGAGAATCGCTTAAGCCCAAGAGTTTAAGGTTGCTGTGAGCGGTGATGCCACAGCACTCTACCCAGGGTGACATAGTGAAACTCTGTCTCAAAAAAAAAAAATGTAGCTATAGTTAATTACAGATTCTAGTTGAACTTAAGTGTAAGGAGAGTTTTCTTTATTGTTTGTGATATACTACTAATCTTGCAAGGAATTACCTAATTTCATCATGTCTGCAAGTTACCAAAGCAGGTAAAATATGAAACAGTCACACTGCTCATTTAGTGTTATATGGACCACAATGGGTTCCTTAGCTGAATTCATCACTTCTTTTTTATCTACCACCTCCCCATGTGGAAAAGATAGTTATCTCATGGAATTTTCCAGAGTAAGGGTGACACCACATGACAGAAAGCTCCATTTTGTTAGCCTCGGCATTTCACAAGTAGTGGCAACCTCTCCTCCAATGATTTCTGCCAATTCCATTACAGATTTTCAACAACTTTGGATCCACGTAAGAGTGTAGTTACTGTGTAGGAGAAGCTAGTTTTCAAGGAGTAGACTGTGTTAGTGAGCCTGATGATTTTCCTTGCCCAGGCCTAGTGCTGCCACATGGCACCAGAATCCCTATGACAACAGCTCCTCTGACTGTGCTTGCCTTCATCAGCAACCCTAATGGAGCCTGCCTTCTGCACAGATACACCAGCAACCCTAACAGAGCCTGCCTTCTGCAAGGATACAAGCTGACAGAACTTCACTTTTATTACTTGTTTAAACTGAGCTCCTCCAAAAGAATATAAGCACACAATGGGACTGCAATCAGAGATTAAAAGGAATACAGCTATTTTCAGAAATGGGTGCCTGCCAAATTTGTCAACCAAATTCTTTTCACTAAATGTCATTAAAATAAAGGGAGGAGTTGTTAAAACGAAAGTTTCCCAGACTGCTATGAATTTATCTTATCGATTCTGTTAATACAGCCAGTTAATATAACAATCCCATCACCCAGAGAAAGGAGAATAATATCAAAAGCAAAAATAAGAGTAGAAGTTCCTTAATTCTTTTCAGTTAGATATCCCTACATTCACCTGTAAAGGACAAAAATTGGGGTTTAAACATTTAATGTAAAAAGTCATCTATGTTTAAATCTCTTTAGTCAATTTTATCAACCACCTCCTTTGTGCGTTTTATTTCCTACCTTTGATGTTTTAATAAAAACCCTTGAGTTGCAACAAGCATATACTGATTGACTGCATTGAGACAGATTGCATAACTTCAGTAGAACCTCCATAGTTGGCCACTTGCTACACTGACCGCCTCCTTAAGTTGACCTAGTTTTCACAGGTCATAACTGGACATGCACCTACATGCATACCAGTACAGTAGGCCTCATTTCCTGTGCTGACCACTTCCATATGTTGACCAGGTTGTTGTAATCCCTTGCGTGGTCAACTTATGAAGGCAATACTATGACATATTAACCCCCACAACAGAGCTGTTAACTCAGGTTAACTCACTTATGTAATGATTTCAGTGCTCAAAAATGGCTGAACAAGGATTAAAACCTCTATTTTCTCCTCCCAAGTCTGCAGACCTTTCTATTAAATCTTTTTAAATACCCTGTAAATACACAGAGCATACATAAAAGTCCATGAGTGTCCTTTGATTTGTGGTTTGGAGTCCCATTGGGGAAGGGTAATACCTCCTATCTCATGGAGATAACCTCTCTTTTTTGAGTCCGTATCACTTATGTCCATATAAATCTCTTCTGGAAGCTTCATTTCAGTAGTTAAAATAGCAGATTTCAGGGGCCATTTCCTGGGGCTGTTCAGCTGCCCACTGGTCCCCAGTCAGTCCTAAATGGGTCGAATCCTCCCTAGCTGAACCCTTCCTTTGCTTCCTCTGCTTGACCTTTTCCTATTTCATCAATAAATTGCTCAGTTAGACTAACATGTAATGTGAGAAAATGCCAACAGTTAATTAGGGATGAGCCTGTGAAAACTTAGGGGAAGCTACATGTTTCAATTATATTAATGAACACACAAATGCAATCAAATCAAATGGATAAGCATTGTGTCAAGTTTTTACAGGAAGAGAATTATAATTCACATGCATGAAAGCAACTCTCTTGTAACTTACAGAATACAAGATTAAAAATAAGCACACAGGAGAACCATTAAACTACTTATTATTTGAGTTAAATTAGAATTCTATGAGGATGGTTTCATCAAATGATTTGTTTTATTTTAATTTCCTTTCACAATCAGATTCAAATTGTGCTACCTGCAGGTTACATGGCGAAGCAGATGCTCTTTAAACATCAAACCCCATTTTTTAGAACATTCATTGATTTTTAAAAGGTTTAACATCAACTTGAAGCTAGACACTAAATATCTTCCAGTTTTTAAAGTCATCAACTCCTTCACGTAATATTTCATAGACGTTATCTTAAAGGAAAGACCTCTTAAAGGCAAGAGTTTTATGTCTCAAAATATTTTATGATTTAACAGCTGTCCAGGGAATTGAAAAAGATGATGGTAGACTCAGCTAAAATTCAATACCTGTTCTTTAAATGTGCTAACTGCAGTGTGGAGTTCTGACACTCATAGTCTGCATGCAATTCTAGTTCTTCAGCACCAAGAAATCACCCATGGAGAAGGAACTGCTTCATGAATTCAATTTTATCGTCCGTCCATAAGTAGCTTTATTTCTTCAAGTAGCTTTGATACTTGTGAACATTAATAGAGACGGATCGCACCCTGCCTGGGATTTCCTGGTGCATTTCCTCCAGCACATCCATCTGAGCCATGTTCTTTCATAATGGGAAGATAAAATTGAAAAAAGTAAGTGTAGCCAATGCTTTTATTTAACACCATGAAGAATCAGAGATGGACTACAAGCCAGATTGCTGCCTTCTGCAGCCCAGCCACTTGTGCTATCACCTGCCAGGCACAACGTAAGGGTCCATGGCACACCTGCTGGGGTAGGGCACAACCACAACTTGGACTCTACCCTACAAATGCAAACAGTGTAACCTCCTCATCTGCACCCTCATAGTAATCTGAAAGTAAAAAAGAAAAAGCCCAACCAGTACCCCACGAAGAAAGAGTTAATTTTACCTGAGTTCTCAAAATGCTGTATCTTAACTAAATTTTTGTAAAAAGAATCACACTGGAAGTACAATAGGAGATCATGTATTTATTGGAATATATTTTGAATCATTTGGCCGAGAATTCTTTTGGAAAGTGGAAAATTATCCGCAGAATTTATTGTTTATAAACTCTATTGGTTTTCTTAAGACCAAAAAAATATGAAAATATGTAACTAAATCTCTGTGTAAGCAGAGAGTTTTTTTGTTTTTTTTTTTTTTTTGAGACAGAACCTCAAGCTGTCACCCTGGATAGAGTGCTGTGGCATCATGGCTCACAGCAACCTCCAATTCCTGGGCTCAAGCGAGTCTCCTGCCTCCGCCTCCCAAGTAGGTGGGACTACAGACACCTGCCACAACACCCAGCCATTCTTTGGTTGCAGCTGTCATTGTTGTTTGGTGGGCCCGGGCTGGACTCGAACCCACCAGCTCAGGTGTACATGGCTGGCGCCTTAGCCCCTTGAGCCACAGGCGCTGAGCCAAAGCGGAGAGATTTTATTCTTTACCATGAACATTCATGAAGCAGAAGAATTAGACATTAAAGTGATCAGTAGACAAGGTGAAGGCTTCCCTCTGACACTATCATCTCCTTACCACCTGAGAAGCTCAGGTAGGCAAATAACCTTATTGCCACTATTTCCAAAGACCTCTCTGTTTCTTTACTGAGCACATCTGACCTTCTCCCTAGCCGTCAAGCATCCAGGAGACTGGTATTATAGGGAAGACAAACGCAAGTGAGGGGTGGTTGCCCACGAGCATGTTGACCACAGGCATCATTACCCCTCAGTTCCAACTTGTCTTCTTGGCTAGATATAAGCCAAACCATCCAGTGTTCATGGTCAATTTGCACACTCTGGTTTCTATTTTCACACTTGGTTCAACATCATATCATCCTTCCAAAGCAAGTGGAGAGACAAAAGTGA